>JAHIAM010002565.1:0-67659 GCA_021605205.1 Aegilops longissima | reverse complement strand
TCTTCTCCCTCATGGCCCACTAAGGCCCATTATCCCCGGGAGGGTTCCGTAACCCGGTGTTCCCAGAAATCCCGATTTCACCCGAACCATTCCGATATCCAAATATAGGCTTCCAATATATCAATCTTTATGTCTCGACCATTTCGAGACTCCTCGCCATGTCCGTGATCACATCCGGACCAACAAACTTCGTACATCAAAACTTATAAACTCATAATAAAACCGTCATCGTAACGTTAAGCGTGCGGACCCTATGGGTTCGAGAACTATGTAGACATGACCTAGAACTATACTCGTCAATAACCAATAGCGGAACCTGGATGCCCATATTGGTTCCTACATATTCTACGAAGATCTTTATCGGTCAAACCGCATAACGACATAATGTTGTTCCCTTTGTCATTGGTATGTTACTTGCCCGAGATTCGATCATCGGTATCCAATACCTAGTTCAATCTCGCATCGACAAGTCTCTTTACTCGCTCCGTAATACATCATCTCGCAATTAACTTATTAGTTGCAATGCTTGCAAGGCTTATGTGATGTGTATTACCGAGAGGGCCCAGAGATACCTCTCCGACAATCGGAGTGACAAAACCTAATCTCGAAATACGCCAACTCAACATGTACCTTTGGAGACACCGTAGTACTCCTTTATAATCACCCGCCACGCCAGACGCTTGGTAGCACCCAAAGTGTTCCTCCGTAAACGGAGTTGCATAATCTCATAGTTACCGAACATGTATAAGTCATGAAGAAAGCAATAGCAATATACTAAACGATCAAGTTCTAGGCTAACGGAATGGGTCATGTCAATCACATCATTCTCCTAATGATGTGATCCCATTAATCAAATACCTTGTGTACTACCACAACAAGCCCGCAATGATGATGAAGAAAGATTTTCCTGGTCAAAGCATGAATTCCAGGTTGTAGCTGACCCAGAGAATGAAATATACGAGTGTGAATGCAAGCTCTGGACACACACAGGTGAGCGAAAAAAACAACCCCATTAAATAGCTAGACTGCTGGTATCATATCAAAATTTATGAAACTCATTGCTGGCTCTCAAACTATGCATTCTGCATTCATCACAAAAATGCAGGCCTGTTCTTCCTTCACATCATGAACATACTTGACTACCTCAAGCCTGAGAATTTTCCAAACAAGTATATCCTCAAATGGTACACAAAGACTGCAATATCACAACCAACTTTTGATACAAGGGACTACAACACAACGACATTGGATGGCAGCTCAAGGCTATCGAAGCAAGACATATTGTTGCAGCTGAATTTGATGGTTAACAAGAAAGCGATGAGATGTGACCAGCAATATGACAGAGGATACTATGTTCTCAAGAGGCTTGTGGAAGAGCTTGATGCAATACATTCAGCAAATCAAGCGGATGCTGACGAAAGGATGGCTAAAGAGGACGCTGCAATTGAAGATGACCTTCATTATTATGCAGCTGAAATGCTCAACGCCGCCGCTGAAGCCAGCCAATACAAGCAGGGTGATGGCCAGTCAATGGAGCAGCAACAGCAAGAGACGATGAAATTGCCGTTGTATTCTGAAACAAAGGGTATGAAGAAAATTACTGCAGCAAAGAAAAGTGACAAGAGAGCTCAAATAAAGGCACCACCTGCAGGAAGAGTCGTCGTGCACGACGAGAACGGAGTGCCACTTGGACACAGGAAATGCAGTTTGTGCAACCAGGTTGCAGGACACAACAAGCTGACCTGCCCAACACTCTTGGAAGGAAACATTGCTGAGGGGGTCAAGCAACCAAAATTTCAGAAACAGCAGCCCAAATTTATGGAACAAAAAAAGGGACCACACTCACGGAAAGCAAGCAGCAGGCTTTGTAGCGTATGCAAGGAGTATGAACCACATAATGCAAGAACATGCCCGAAGCGCGCAGATGCTGAAAAGACAAGCAAAATACCAGAGAAGAAACAGAAAACAAGACCTAGAGCCAACAACAAGAAGGTGGTGGAAGATGAAGAGGAAGACGAAGATGAAGACAACGACGGAGAAGAGGAAGACGAAGATGAAGAGGAAGTGGAATGCGACTACGAAGAGGAAGAGGAAGAGGATGATGAAGAGGAAGAGGTACATGTCATGCAAAAACCTCTACCGCCAAAGCCTAGGAGGAGCGCAAGGCTCATGAACAATTAGAAATAGGTCAATTAACACAATTAGAACATTATGTCATCATCCCCCTGGTAATAAAACACTGTGAAGTTCAAGTAATATTACTGCAGAAGTCCTGGTATGTTAAGGCAGGAAGTGACGTGCTGGTGATGTACTGCATGAAAGTGCAAGCAGTGTTTAATTGAAAAACATACACCGTGAAGTTCAAGTAATATTACTGCAGAAGTCCTGGTATGCTATGCCAGGAATAGATGTGCTGATGATGTATTGCATGAAAGTGCAAACAAAAACAAACATGAAAAAAATACACTGTGAAGTTCAAGTAATATTACTGCAGAAGTCCTGGTATGCTATGCCAGGAATAGATGTGTTGGTGATGTAGTGCATGAAAGTGCAAGCAAAAACAAACATGAAAAACATACATTGTGAAGTCCAAATAATATTACTGCAGAAGTCCTGGTATGTTATGACAGGAGTAGATTGGCTGGTGATGTATTGCATGAAAGTGCAAGCAAGAACAAACGTGAAAAACATACGTAATGAAGTTCAAGTAATATTACTGCAGAAGTTCTGGATTGAAATGAGAGCAAGTGCTCGTGTTGTATTCCATGAAAGAGCAACCAGAAGAAGTTCTGGAATGTAAAATCGATGTGGGAAAAGAATATGCTTAAAAAAATAAAGTTTCGCCGCATAAACTAAGGTTATCAAGCCTAGCCTAGGACAATGTGTTTCAAATGTCAGGTCCTGCTTGGATACGTGCAGAAGTTCATGTAACATGCCGACAAAGATAAAAGAAACGTCAACAATATCTCCGCACAAATTTACATGAGTAATACATTCCCACTTGAAAAAACACAAAAAAACAAAATACAAATTCTACGCAAAAGCGTACATATTGGTTGGGTTGAAAATAACCAATACATTACACAACACAGAATATCCTCTCCATCTGAAAACAGCAGCCCAGCCACATCTCAAAGCAGTAGTTCAATTATACAATCATATGTTGGGGGCCCAATAATAAACAACACCAAAAAATCAAGCAGTTCATCCAAAACCAAGGCAGAAGTTCAAGTACATCTATTGGGGCAAAAACATTCAACACATGGATACTGAAAATACGACGTAGTACATTGAAATTCACAAAGCCAAATCATTCTTCACACCAAATGCATTTGTCCACAACATCATAAGTAGTAGTGCTTCACCCATAGAGATACACAAATCACTAAAAACATTCTTACACCAAATCTTTACGGAATTGTTCAAATCATTGCCAAACCTAAAATCTGCATTTAAATCAAATCTACAGATGAAACTAATGCTTCAATTCACGGGCCAAAGGATCGGATCTCTTTAGGGAGCTCTGAACGCATGACTTCATTCTTCTCGCTAAAAATCAGAGTGTGCATGAACTCAGCCTTCCAGTCATCTGAAGCAGCCTGCAAACAAAAAGAAAGGAGAAAACGATGGTTTAGTAACGCATATCTAAAATCACAGAAGGAGCGTCACAGCAAAAAAACACAAGAAAAATCAAAGGATGATGAGTCAAGAATAGAGACAGAACATACTTCAACATCACCAAAGTCTTCAACAATCTCGTTGCCGTCAAACGAAGAGCTGAACTTCACGGAAAACAAACCACAATCAGTACTCTTCTGCTTCGGAACATCGATGAAAGTCGTCCTCTTTGCAATAGTCACCCAGTTAGGCTGCTTGCTCGCCTTGTACGCAGCCTTGCCGTACACCTCCTCGAGCAACCCAACAAATCTCTTTATCTGCCGGAAATGACAAAATTAGATGAAGTCTAAAACATGTTAACCAAAATAGTTAAGTTCAGGTACATAAAAAAACGACACTCGCATAAGATCCACCTAAACAAACTAGCAGAAGTTCAACTTCTAAATGATAGTCGGCTCAAGCAAAGATACCAAAACAGAGACAAGAACATATTTTGTCAACAAAAGGCATAATAATCTCCGTGTCGAATAAGAGAATGTGAAAGGAGGATCAGGCTAAGAAACACTCACGATATTTTGGCAGTCCCCATGGTAACTCGATCGCGACGTTTCCATATTATCGTAAGAAAGTGAATCAAGGATGTCAATGCTGCCACGATATCTATTCACCACGCACATCATCAGAAAAGCGCCATTGTGCCAATTGGCTTGAATAGAATCAATAAAACCTGCCAAGAATGAAAGGACCGTGAACACAAACTATAAAGCATATGTAATCAAGAAACGCCATGAACAAAAACTTATTGACAAACTCAAAAAAAGGATGCACGTGAAATTAAAAAAAAGCAAGAGTTATGAAAAACTAACCAGCTTTGCGTTAAGAAGGTCTTCTTCCTTGTGAACAAACATTGGGAGGAGACCATGAGATTTTTTTGCATCAAACTTTGGAACTGTTGCGGAGAAGAAATCATACTCCATGCAGTACTGTGCATTCACCAAAAACACTATTAAAACACCTCCCATATGCCACTACAACAAAACTAAGGCAAAGAAAGGAGATAGGGGTGCAATGAACTAAAACCTGTATGAAGTAGGGACTAAGTACAACCCTGTCAGGATTAGAGAATATCTCAGAGGTCTCCGGCTTATCCTTCCACAAAGTTATGAGATAATCCATTATGTCTCCTTCCGTCTGTTGCCCATCACCGAAAAGCCTATAAAGGAAATCTCCTGTGAGGTCAATCACATTCCCAGGGATGGTAAACATGCAGTAGCTTGTCCTCCAGAATACAAAAGGATGGTAAAAAATATATTAGAAGTTCAGATACAACAACAAAAACAAAAGTCAAGACACTATAACTCAAAAGGAAAGAGGAGACATAAAACAGAAGTTCATATACTAAAACAATGGCGCTTCGATAATACAACAAATGTAAGTTCGTACACTTCAACTCCAAGGCAAGGAACGAGAGAAAGAGGGTAACTCACCTGTAATACTTCTCCGCACCTTCTTTACTCAAAGACATACTGCTTCAACTTCCGGCCTTGATAGATGAGGGTAACTATATTTTTCGTGGGGGGACAGAGAACGCCACTTCAAAGGCAATCTTGATGCTCGCTTGAGGTAGTTATGTTCCTGCACTCAACTCGCGGTTTCCTCCTCGGTCATCACAAAGATTCTTCCCACCTCTACCAAAGAATAGCCCAAAGAAGACGCTTAGCACTCTTCGTAAGCAATCTTCTCAAAATCATCATCGGACGAATCACTTCGCTTCGCCGCTTCGACTACATCACCTTCCCAGAGCATGGGTTTTTGAGTACCACGAATACCGCCACCGCTTCCCCCAACTTGGAAGGAATGAGGGTCCGAGGTCTATCATCTTCTATCGAGCTGTACTCATCGGTTCCTCCCTAGGCTGGTATTCCTGTGACCCGAGGAATGAGTAGTGGTAATCGGTCAACTCCAACGGATCCATCACAAAGAAAAAAGAAGAGAAAACATCACCATTAAAAAAAAAAATCAAGTTCAGAACATCACAATGTGCAGTCCAACTAATAAAACATGACATGATTACTACTCAAGCTGACCTTAAAAAATTAGTTTCAGTAAAAGACTAAATGAAGTTCGTGCACAACTAGAGGCACAGCTCAGATAAACCGATGAACTCAAATCATTAAACTACAGCTAACAAAAACCATAGAAAGGCATCATATCTGAAAGTTCAATTAGAAAAAAAATGCTCATGTCCATTTAAGAAATGGAAGGACAGAAATTACTGAAACCAAACACACAAACAAAATTAAAAAAGATAGAAATGAAGTTCATGTACAAAGAAAATGCTCCTCTCCTTCCAAACCAAAGATCCCAAATGATCTCAAGCAGAAGTCCAAGTTTGAGAGAGAAAAAATATGAAGTTCAGGTAAAATTAAAGATGCAGTGCAGGTAAGCAGTCCAACTTCCAAAATACTTACATGTGTAGTAGCCAAACAGAGATAGGAAGTCTGTCTCAAACAGGTTGGAAGAAGCGATTGAGTACAGCCACGTCTTCCTGATATCCCCGATATTCTCATGGGAATAATTTGCAAGAACCCCGTCATGATACGAATTAACATTCGTAAGCATGAAGAATCCGCAATGACATCGCCATCAAACGAAGTAAAAAGAACAGTGTTAGAACAGTAAAAAGAAAGCCAACGAATTAAACACGCCGCAATCAAGTACAACTACAGTTAAACAGATGTGATAAAGAGAAAAAGTGGAACTCATACTTGTTTTGCTGCTGGGGGACATCAATCCAATCCAGAGGGAAATTGTCGATGGTAAGAGGACTGAAGGGTGTCTCCCTATCGTTGCTGGCATCCTTCCAAAGCCTCTTGATGTTGTCGGTCATCCGCCGAAACAGGCGTACCGCACATTCATCTTTTGGTCCATAGTAGGAATCGAGAAGCTGGAACCTTGAATTCTTCAGGTCAAGGAATACCGACACCCAATGACCGACACCACCCATGGAAGCAGGAACCTCAGGAGGGTCAAAAGTAGGGAAAACAACCTGAACAATCATGAACACACGAAACGTTAAAAAAATGAGAATTAATATCAGAACTGTACAAAAGAAAAAAACAAATATTAACAAAGTGGATTGCACTGCAAAACTAATACAGAGGCAAATAACAAGATATTGCATACCGAATCATGTGCATCCATGCTATCTGGACCACTCGCCATGAAGTACTTCCTCACACGGGAATCAAATTGACCTCTGAAAATCTTGTCCTATAATAATGCAGCAACACCAACATATGAAAAAATACAAAAAAGAGACAAACAAGTTTTAACTAAAAAGATGGTAAGGAAAAAAACGGAAAAGAAATCACTGTATGGTTGACTTACACAAACCCAATACGGCAGGATGAGTTTGTCTGATCCCTGGTACTTCACACGTAAACAGTAGAGTGCACACTCAGCCACATTAGACCGAAGCATTCCACGAGGACCAAAAGATATTGCGAAATCTTCAGTAGAAGCTTCACACTCCTTGTTTTGGAACATAATCATTGATCTAAAACAAGCGAATAGAAAGTAAAAGAAGTTCAGCATCAGGAAACTCAGGAAGTTCGTAACACATGTTAGCACAGAAGTTCAGCTATATCACAACAGGCAGTACAGTACAAACAATTCCAGGAGTTCAACACCAGAGAAGTAAAAATCAAAGAAGTTCAGGTACATAGAGTTGGGAAGTTCAGGTAAGAAACCACAGGCAATTCACAGGGGGCACATGGATGATGTAAATATTGAGCAGCTGCACTCACCTCTTGGAACGATCATTCCTAAGCCTAGTTACACTGTAATAAAAGTCATCAACCTTCTTTCGGACGACAGCAAGGTCGCTATCTGCTCACCAAAAATAAAATAGCAATTAACAGCAACACTCAAAACACATAGATTCACGACAGTTATCAATTAAGACCAACATTCAAGCACAAACATTCAAAAACATAAGCACATCTCACCGCTACATCGAAAGGATAAAACCACAAGATCATAGACATCACAACACATGCATTACAAACCTCCACCCACATAGAAAAACAGGTTCACTTAACATTCTTTACAACCCACACGACAAACAACAAAACCAGAAGTTCAACATAGACCACACAAGCAGTTCACAGGGGATATCATGGACTAAAAACCAAACAACAAAGAGAGGAGGGGATGGGGAAAGAAGAGAGAAGCATGCTCCTCTCTTCATGGATCCTTGCCTAGACCAGTGGAAGCACTGGAATGATCAAACTCCTCTCCATAGGTATCGCTTTCGGTATCTTCATCGTCGCTTTAGAGACATTGCAGCGTCATTGCCTTGAAGGACACCAAAGAAGCAGTCAGTAGCAACCGGAGAATCAAACAAGAAAACATTTGGTTGTGCTCATGCAAAGATCAACATCAACCGATGGCTCTGCCGCAGAGACTTCTCCAGCTTGCAAAGAAGATTACCACCAGCTTGTACAAAGATCAACATCAACCGATGGATCTGCCGCAGATACTTCTCGGCTTGCAGCAGATTACCACCAGCTTGTACAGCAGACTCAACATGATCTTTCTCCAAAATAATGTCTCCAGCTTGTCTTGCCCTCGCCAAGATCGTAAACCTCAACAACGGACGATCGAGGTTCGGCCAGACCACTCTGCCGAGCAGCCGGTGCTCGAGACGGACATGTTCAGAGCCTTCTCTCGAGCAACACTAACATCTTCATTCTCGCTGCTCCAAAAGAAACAAAAGTCATTACAAAGGGCTGACTGAACCTCATGCACAGGGGCAGCAAGTCCGTCTCAGGGGCAACAAGACAAATGGACTAGAAAAAATGGTACCTTATTTTCACTGCCATGAACCTCACCAACTAATACATCACTAGAGGGGCAAGGATCATGCATAGGGGCAGCTTCATGCACAGGATCATCTTCATGCACGGGTAAAACATCCTCCCTAACCCCAGCACCATCATCAACAGCCTAGAAAAATAATCATGTACAAAACAAATACATAATCAACAAAAAGTTCACGTTACATAATCAGAGAAGGTCAGGTATCACAATTGGCACATAATGGAAGTCCAAATACAGTAAACATAGTAGACCAGATATCAAACTACCATTAAGATGCAAAAGAAGACAAAAAGGGAAAGTCAACAAAAAGTCATAGAAGTTCAAGTGCAGAAGCACTTGAAGTTCATGTCCTATAAGCAGAGAAGGTCACCTAAAAAAATGCTAGTACCAAAAAGAAAAAAAGGCTAGAAAATAATCATGTAGAAAACAAATACCTAATCAGGAGAAGTTCACGTTACATAATCAGAGAAGGTCAGCTATCACAACTGACACATCATGGAAGTCCAAATACAGTAAACATAGCAGATAACATACCAAACTACCATAAGATACAATAAGTAACAAAAAAGGGCCAGTCATCAAAAATCATAGAAGTTCAAGTGCTGAAGCACTTGAAGTTCAGGTCATATAAACAGAGAAGGTCGCCCTGTAACTGCATAATAGTAATAACTCAAAGCTAACAATGAACACTATTGCAAAAAGAAATATCAAAAGCCAACATAAACAAACCTCTTTGGTACGCTCCACATGGCCTCCTTCACGACCCAAATGAACGGGGTCCTGCCTCTGAATCTCTCTCACAACAACACTTGCCTCATCTTCAAAAGGCTTGCATCAAGGCCCCGCATTTCTTGAACAAAGACAAAACTAGCCCAGAGGTGGGAAGTACTCTCACGAAGCTGGGCAAGATATTTAGCTTCAATCGACAATATCTCCTTCAAAGACTCATAATCAAAACCGTGGCCGGGAGGAAGAATACCGATCACGCGACTAAGGCGCTCAACCGTTGTCGAAACACGAGCCATCTCTCCACAAACAGTTTCCAGAAGTCCATCAATCCTAGAAAGGGAAATATTCATGAATCGAACAAACTATCGGAAGAAACACCACCGCAAAGACTCACACGGGCGTAAGAACCTCCCGGATCTACTGGGGGCACCAAGCAGTTAACATCCCGCGAGAATTCAAATCTCGAGAACTTCCACTACCTAGGCCAAAAGACGAGGCATAGTAAGAACAGGGCGTTCAATGACCCTAAAGAACACAACCTCAGCCTGTGTCTTCCACTGCATATATGAAAACAAAAATCAACACGTGGCATAACAAATGAAAAGAACATTGAAGCAGAAATACAGAAGACAGTATCAGAAGTTAAAGTTATGTCTACACAAAACTACACCAAAAAATCCAATAATGCCTACACACGCAGTACATTTTAGAAGTCCAACTATGTCTACATAGGCAGTACAACCATGTATGACCACTAGTTAACATGCTTTCAAGAATGTTGGAAATTTAAAAAGCGGAAGTTCAACCATGCATACCAAGGCAGTAATCAAACATGTATCTCAGAAGTCCAACTATGTCTACATAGGTAGTACAACCATGTATGAACACTAGTTTCAAGAATGTTGGAAATTTAAAAAGCGGAAGTTCAACCATGCATACCAAGGCAGTAATCAAACATGTATCTCAGAAGTCCAACTATGTCTACATAGGCAGTACAACCATGTATGAACACTAGTTAACATGCTTTCAAGAATGTTGGAAAATTAAAAAGCAGAAGTTCAACCATGCATGTGTAAAAACAAAAGTTTAAATTATTTCATATGAATATATCCATAAGTTCACATATGTACATAAAGGCATTAATGCCATATAAGCCAAGCAGTTAAGCTAATTTACCATCATCTATATGAACCAGAAAGGTCATCTATGTACATAGCAGAAGTTCAACCATGCACACAAAAGGCACTGCTAACTACACAGAAAAGAAGAAACACTCGCAGTAGTCTCCCAAACACCCAGCTTGGCTGGGTCACATCACCTTTCCCGACTAAGTCAGCCGCAGCGAGCTCAAGAAGCTTAGCCTGATCCATGTAATTGATGCGAGGCGTCCTCAAGTCAACATTAGGCGTCTTGCCAATGATAAGGCAGTCCAGTACATAAGAAGCGGCGCGATGGCACAGCCTTGTGATAGCTTTTCCTCTGCTAGTACCTTGCTGATACCTAATAACAAAGACTTCAAGGTCATCAACAACCAACCGGCAAGAGTCCATATCCGCCATATCCTCAAACACAAGATTCTCAACCATTGTCGCCTCCCCGACACTCGTAGACGCTCCAGGATAACCACCTTCATGAAAACAATCGTAAAACACCTGCAGAGCAAGATCATCCTTCGTCTCATACTTCACAAGATCCGCGAGGATATTCCGCAGATCCTTTGTCTTGATGTCGTCACTCCTAGCGTACCCAAGCTTGCCCTTCAACCTCATAACAGCGTCGTCAAACCCATCATCCGAAGGCCTAGGAGGGGTACGATTACCTTGAGGGAATCCAAACAGATGGTGAATAGCATCACTTGTAATACGCTGAACTTTGTTCGCCTCACCCATATCTAGAACCATGGTTGCAGCGTCAATCCTCATGTAGATGTTGCCCATCAAAGGGCGAGAAATGTTGGAATCAACCTTCAGGTCAAACACACAACCAAAACCAGCCTTGATAACCCTCGTCTTGTGCCTAGGTCAGTAGCATTTTCGACACGCCTTCACCTCTCCAAGTGAGCAGCGAACCGCCTTGTTAAAACGTTTACCACCTCCTCCTTGGCCACCTTCTTCGGGCGCTTTGATCCTCTCTTCCTCCTCTCAAAGCCGCTTCACAAGCCGACATCGAAAAATGAGATACACGATGAGATACACAAGCTACACCAAAATTCCACTAGTGCCTACAAAATTACAAACTCAGTACATTTCAGAAGTCCACCTATGTCTAAATAGGCAGTACAGCCATGTATGACCAGAAGTTAACATGCTAACAAAACGTTGGAAATTTACACAGCAGAAGTTCAACCATGCACAACAAGGCAGTAATAAAAAATAAATACCATAAGTCCAGCTATGTCACATAGGCAATACAACCATGTATGACCAGAAGTTAACATGCTTTCAAATTCTTGAAAATATACAAAGCAGAAGTTCAACCATGTATGCAAAAGAAGTAATAAAACATATATCTCAGAAGTCCAACTATGTCAACAAAGGCAGTACAACAATGTATGAACACTACTTAACATGCTTTCAAAAATGATGGAAATTTAAAAGAGCAGAAGTTCAACCATATACACTAAGGCAGTAATCAAACATGTATTCCAAAACAATTAAGCTAATTTGTTCATGTATATACCCAGAAGTCCAACTATGTACACAAAGGCAGTAATACCGTAAAAGCAAAGCACATCGGCTAATTTATTCGTCTATATGGAGATGGAGCAGAAGGTCACCTATGTACGCCAAGGGAGTGCTAAAAACAAAATAAAACTACAGCAAAATAGCGGCAAATGCTCTAAAAACAGTAAACATGGGGCATTAATACCTGATTAGCAGCAGCAGCATCGTCGACGTCGTCCTCATCAACAACATTGAAATCAGCATCATCCTTGTCTTCTGGGTTAACACGAGAACGCTTCTTCGCACCCTTGTTGACCTTTGCAGGTGGAACCTTGCGCTTCACGCCGCATTTCTTCCCCTTACCAGATGCACCAAAGACCAAGCGGAGAAGGTGTAGGCGCGGCAAAGGCAAGCACACGAGGACTACGGCGTATGCATCACCAAGGCCTAACCCTTCATCTTCAACAACTTGTGCAAGCCTTGAAACACGTGGGCTCTTCCGAGGAGTAATCGCACCAACTACTAGCTTCCTCGCAGCAGCCTTCTTGATTTTCTTCTTAACAGGACAACAAGGCCATCACTACCACACGGCATGTCTCCTCAACAAAGGAGCTCACCGCATGAACAGATCCAGAACATCGTAACCTTTCTCAAGGCGGGCTGCCTCTTCTTGTCAAAATCTTCTCGCTTCTTCCTCTTACGCTGGTCCTCCAGAGAAGTCAAGAGGCACATCCTCGGGTTGTGTGACAGTTCAAGGCCATCAACAGATCATGATCAAGCGCTCGACATCTGAAGAGTGCACAAAGGATCCTGAACGGAATCACAACCTTTGACTGACGGAGCCCCCTCCTCAGCAGCAGCAGGGGTTTCTGATAAACCCAAATCAGATAAAACATCGTTGATGGTGTTCAAAGCTTCCTCCTCTGTGGACACATCTGCAAAGAACACAAAAAATCAAAGCAAAAAATAAAAAAAAGTAAGGAAAAATAAAAAAACAAACAACATGAACAAGCTAAAAACATTGCTCAAAACTTTAAAATTGAAAAGAAAAGGGGTTTCACATACTAGGTGAAGCAAGAGCTGCAGAAGCAAGATCCTCAAGGCTTGAAAAATTCTCAAGGCTCAAGCAACCTCAAGAATCACAAATAAAGGAATAATGGGTGATTTAGTCAAGATCGATGTTGGAGCATCAAGATAACCTCTCAAGCTCCATCTTTATCGCAGGCATTTTTTCAGAACTATTCAACTCTTCACCAACTACAAAAATGCAAGTAAAAAGGGCAGCTGAGTTCTAATGCACAATCCTACACAAAAGGGACTTCTACTTTTACTTCAATGTCCAATACCTCAAGTTCAACAATAACTAACAAAGCAAAGAAACATAACAAAACAATCTAAAAATTACATACTAAATATAAAAACACTACACCGAGGTGATACTACATACAAGATTAATCTCCTGAAGTTCAACAATATAATACAAAGCAGTAAAACAAAAGGTGCATAAACAGAACTTCAACCAAATTTCATCACAATCAAAGACAACAAAAAAAAACAAAGATATGCACTTTAAAATATGAAATGGCACACACATAACCTATGTGTAAAAATACATACACACAAAAATTGTTAGAAGTTCACACTACTAAGACTGGCAGTCCAACATAAATACCAAATGAAGAAATGGGCAGACACATATAACAATACTACTATTTATACAAAAAATACAACTCCATTAGGATACCCGGAGATGATTTTGAAGCCATGACAACACAACCACCTCGATGAATGCCCAAAACACTAGAACAACCTGTAAGCAAAAGAAGATTAACTCCGTATAGTTAGCAAGTGCAAAAACATACAACAAAATGCAAAAAAGGGAACTAACTCAAACACTAGAACCACCTACAAACAACGAGAACCAACTACAAACAACTAGAACCAACAAGTATGAAATAGACAAGAGTACATATAGGCAACCACAACAAAAACGATCCGTAAACTAACTACAATGTCCCAAACATAATATAGACCTCCAAATCCACAAAGACTAATGCCATTAGATACAACAGATCTAGCATCAACAACCACACTGCAACCTCTCTGACGTGCACCTGACTCCTAAAATCAACAAAGGGAAAAAAACCACACACAAGCATATCACAAACAACCGCCGCTGGGGGGGGTGCATTCCAACCACCACACGACCAAGAACCCTACCTAATGTCCATCCAAACCATCAGAAAAGGGGGATAGGAGGCGGACGCGAGAGCAAACAGAGCAATCAGGGCAGGCCTCCACAGATCTGGCGAAAGTGAATACAGGCATTAGGGGGGAGGGGGCGGGGCACATCGTTTGTACCTCTCCAAGCAGGATTCCGCAGCGGTTCTTCACTCCCCACAACGCCACGCGCAAGCAGTTGCCGCCCACGCTTCAGAGCAGAGGATCGCGGGCTAGGCGAGGGAGAGCACGGGGCGGGGGAGTAATAGGAGCGGGAGGCGCCACACTCCACTCATGAAAGCGCACGGGACAGTGGCGGAGAAATCGTGGGGAGTAGCAGTTGAAGGAGGCAGCGGAGCGACGGAGAGGGAAGAGAGAGCGAGCGACAGAGGGAGAGGAAATTTCTGACAGGTGGTGGCAACGGAGATGGCCAGTTAATGCATGTCTGTCGTGGGACTTCAAGCCACACCAAATTTACAGTTTTACACCCCAAGAGCTAAAATAGTAAATACATGTCTAGATAATTTAAATGCACCATTTGAATGCATCTATTATTATGAGATAAGATCACAAAAACAGCAAAGCTGGTATCCTCAAAACCAAAAAATAGATGGCAAAATAAACTACTAAAGGAAGAAGCATACATACCTAAATATGCCCCTAAAAACCAAGATAAAAGAAGTTCAAAAAATAAAGAACAGAAGTACAAGTACTATAATAAAAGAAGTAAATCAATAACAATAAATAAGCCATAAAGAGACAAAAAGAAGTAGTTCGGGGCTTTGGCAAAACCTCAAAATTACCATTAAAAAACAATTAGCATACGTAAGTTCGATAGTTACTAATCAAGACCAAACAAATACTATAAGTACGAAAACATACTAGAAAAATATAAGAAATATACGACAACCGTAGGAAAATTACATGGTTGCTCATGGGTCTATCAAAAAATCCGAAAGCAATGCAAAAGTACGAAAATAACATAAAAACAGAAAGAAATACAGAGGGGCTTGCTTCCCATTACATTGCAAAGAACGAAAAATGAAGTTCGTGTATGGACAAGATGAAGTCCAAATTGTACAAAGAAACTTAGATGATCCGGAAAAAGTGCATTCATACTTGGACTAATCAAAATGATTGCCCACGAGACAAACTTTAAAAATAACATCCCAGAACTAAAATTATAAAAAACGAAAATAAGAAAATATATAGCACCATGCACCTTCGCTTTGCAACATATTGGATGCAATCTGGAAACACAGAAGTTCAACCATTAATTAGAAAGAAGTCCAACATCTTCTGAAGATAGTGATCATCGAAAACAACAAACATCAACTGAAGTCCAACATATATCTAGAACGCAGAAGTTCAGGTGCGGAAGTTCTAGCAGTCCAGCTTGTACAATAGAACGAAAATTGATTGAAACAACAACCCCGATTAAATTTGGTTCCCAGATTTAATCATTTGGGTCAATTCCGACACGTCAACAGCCATTTCGAACGTCGTCATACTCCAGATAAAACATCCATAAAAGATCCGCCATCAACAATCAGTGCGCTCGAACAACGAACCACGACGGGAGGCAGAAAGTGCAATCCGCAAATTCGGAATGAATGAGCCAGCCAAATCGAATTAACAAAATGGGAAGGATTCAACCGCCATTTCGAATGTCATCAGGCTCCAGATAAATAAGAAAATGATCCCCATCACATTGTCGCTCAAACAAAAAACCACGGCGGGAGGCAGAAGATCCAATCGCCGGATTTCGATTTGTATGAGCCCAAATAATCAAATTAACAACATGGGCAGCATTCTGTCACACTGATGCACGCCAATCCACACCCAATTTGAACAGAAAACCTACAAATCTACAACAGCGGCCGAAACCAATCCCGCAGACGAAGAACAGATGTGGCGGAACACCAAATCGAATTCATTCAAAAATAACAACAAATCATGAAGTAAACTCGTACCTAAACCCAATTTTCATCCTCTTATAGATCCTAGAACATCCAGTACATGCAAAACACTTGTGACAGACCCATGTTCATCACCACCCGAGAGCAGATCCGCCAAAGAGCTAGATTCCTAATCAAAACAAGCATTTAGATTCTAAAAACCGTGTAAACATTACACTTACATCGCCAACAACACGAATGATCAGAAAAACTCACAGAGAAGGCACAGCTATAAGATAGCCCAAGGTCGGGTTCGCATGTAGGGGAAGTTCAGCCAAGCACTCGGCAGCTCAGTTGTGATCGTAATATTATTCTCGATCCGTGATATATATATATATATATATATATATATATATATATATATATATATATATATATATATATATATATATATATATATATATATATATATATATATATATATATATATATATATATATATATATATATACGTGTCGATTTAATCTCTAGATATGGTGATTCATGAAACCCATGGTATGATGTGTAAACACAGTCCCCCCTGGCGAATGGAAGTTGCATAGCACGGTAATCATCGCCGGTGATATGATTGATGATTGGTTGGATGATCGGATAATTGAGCCCGAGGAACATGGACTGGTTGCCGAGGCTGTAAACCCGCCTCCAGTTGAATACGCCTGGCCCAACAAAGCTGGGATCTTTCTCGAACACGAAGCAGCCATAGCCATCAATGTCACGAACGCCCCATGCATTGTACTGCATGTGGTTTGATGAAATGGCTTTCATATTCTAGCAATATATCATGGTTCAAACATCATGTAACAATGAGAGGAAAACAGATATGACAGGGCCTACTCATATTCTACCATAGAACTTACTATAGTTATCATATCAACTCTAAGCAATAACATGCGTTGTTATAAAAATCCTGGAAATGAGAGTAACATATAGCAATCATGAGGTTATACTCATAATATCTATTCTAAGAATCATTAGATACCAATTGTTCTCATATCAACTCTAACAATAACATGTGTGGTCATAAAAATCTACGAAATGAGAGGAACATATAGCAATGATGTGGTTATAGACATACTATATATTCTAATTTTGTAACAATGAACAGGCAGTCGTATTCTTAAGGTAAAGATGAGATGACATAGAACAATTACAGGATGATAGATTCCACCAGTATAGGCAGCCAATCTGTGCGTCGACCGCATAAATGATGCCATCATGCACTATAACATCAGACAGAAGTGTTGGGTAAAGAGGATCGACGATTAGCCATAACCATGTATGGCGACCGGATTCCAGATAGACTAATCCCATGTTGAACACGGCAATGAGCTTGTAATCCATGTAGTCTTCTAATGGTGTGGGCACTTCACAGATTACAACATTCAGCAAACAGAGGTCGAGCCAAAAGCTCGACACGTCTCGTGCTTAGTAGGAAGGAGTGTCCGGCGGGCCGCGAGGCTCGATGGCGGCGGTATCCAAAGATGGAAGGGTGATCTCTCGCTGGGTGTAGATATCCACGAGACGCCACAGACTACCGGATTGGTGGATGAGGATGATCCAGTTGGCCTTCATGCCCGCCCGATAGTGGCCGCGCATGAAGGGCAGGTGGACGGTAGTGGTAGCATGTCGAGGGCACCACGGCAACCTCTGTAGGATCGTCAAGTCGTTGTCTGAGCCACCTGCGAGGATCGGGCATCAGCAAGCAGGGTGTTTTGAAAAGAGCCGGCCGGTTGCAGACGAGTAGACAGTACAAAGACACCGAGCATGCGGCCAGACGGACGGTCCTGAGTAGGTCCATACGATTACAGATGTGCTCCAAGAGAACATCGGGGAGGGAATTCCAATCGTGGCTCTGCGTGTCAGTCGATTCTACCATTGGGGTTTTCGGTGCCTGCGAGCCAGCGGGGAAGTGGATTCGGGCGGGCGAGCGAAGAATCTTCTCCTCGTGTGGCCGAGCAGTGAGTGGGGGGATATGGTACGCGCGAGCTACCAAGGAAGATAGCGCGGGCGGGCGAGCAGAGAGTGGAGGGAAATGGTGTGCGGCCGACAATGGGGAAGAGAGGAGGAAGAAGAAGAGAGGAGGAAGAAGAGTGGAAGACGGGGAAGAAACTGCATTAAGTCTCAATTCTACTACTACTACCAGGATATACCGTCCTTCGGAGTGTAAATAGTTACACCGATGACATATGTGTCAACCACAAGAGGGCCCATATGTCAGTTAATGGAGGATAGAAGCGTGCTCTACTGGCAAACATGATTGCAGTACTGGGTAAGGCTGATTTAGTAACACCAACACGCTGGTTCAGCTTATTAATTAATTGTCCCATCTGCTGTTGCGTGTATTGTCACTTCACTACAAAGACTAATTGAATAGTTCTCTCTGACCAAGATGGGGAATAATGGATCGCGAAGACTTCCTTTCTACATTATCCCTATGCCTCTACGCTCACTTCACTCATTTTGCTCCGTACGTAGTCTCTTGTTGAAATCTCTAGAAAGACAAATACTCCATATTTGGGAACAGAGGGAGGATTTTACTCCGTATTTTGGAACAGAGGGAGGATTTTACTCCGTATTTGGGAACAGAGGGAGTATCACCATATGGAGGGAACAGGGGAAGCTTGAAATATGAACATGTCAATGGGAGGGAGTAAGCCCCATGCATGCATGCATGCATGCATGCAACATGCAACACTCAAACGTACACACGGACGCACGCAACACTCACTCACCCATGCGGCACACATCACACGACGCAACACAAACACTGACGCTCAAGTGCTCAACCTACTCCCTACGTCCGTGAAAGACTGTACATTTAGAGATTTACACATTGACCAGGGCATAATTAACGCCCAACAGTAGCAGACTTATGTATGCATGCGACCATTACGAGAAGAAGATTAAATGAAGGTCGTTGCATGCTCTAATTAAGGATAGACATGTAGCCTATACCTAGAGCACAAGTTGGTGCATTAGTCAATCAATATCGATTTAGATTAAAGGCTAAATGCATTGGAAGTGTAGATGTACTACACTCTTTATTTTTTAGCTGATTTCTTTGCTCTGCCAACTGACAGGTGGGACCCAGAATCCAGGTGACAATTTAACCAGTCAACAAAGTGCCATGTCGACTATGCGGCCGGTTAGTAGGGTGCAATACGGTGCTCTACGATGAGCTAGTGATTGTATAATCATCACAAAACTATATATAGTGGCCGTAAAGAGCGTACTGTTACATATTTTCACCGCCAGTGTATTTTTCTCGTTTCAAATTAAGCCATATTAACCGGAAAGGACGCAATATGGACTAGTACTAGTACTGCTTTGATGTGTCCCGTCAACTCGCCGAACGAGGAGAAGTTTGCTTACTACGCCTCTCCCTCGCCCACACGCGCGGTGGTTCGCAGGACGAGGAGAGGGTTTTGACTACATCGCCCTCTCCCTCTCCCTCTCCCTCGCCCTCGCCCTCGCCCTCGCGGTGGATGTGCAGCAGTTCAATCGGTGTCATATTGCCAGAAGCATAATGTGTGCTATAGTATCATCATTGTTGGACCTCCCGAAGAGGCGAAGAGCCAAGTGCAAGGTTCACACGAGTACGGACTGTTGAACCTCCCGAAGAGGCAAAGAGCCAAGCGAAAGGTTTCATAGGAGTTGTCATCCTAGTAGGAGCATACTGCAACTATAGCGAACGATGCTACTGTATGATGCCGCCACAACACGTATATCCAAAGTTGTGCCACCTTTTTTCTCAAAGAGCGTGTTGGAGCCCGTGCAACAACCACACAGGTTGCACGTACACATAACACATTTACTAGTAATAAATTCTAAAGGACAAATGTCAGTATGCCACACAAGTTCATCTCCAATTCATGTGATAAATTTGTGCAAGACTAGTCTACATATATTCACAGCGCTACCGTTCACAATTTACCGTACTCCACTTACACGTTATAGATGGGCTACATGTCCTCCTCCAGGTTCCAGTCCCAGGTGTTCTTCATGGATGGCACGATCCATAGCGGTGGGCAACGGGAATCATTGTCGCAGCTTTCTAATCCGGTTCCACACGATGGAGACTCATCCAAGTTGAAGCGGCATAAATCAGGGATAGCGTGTCCTAGCATGTCATTCAGCCGGCGGTGCACACTGAAGACACAACCATGCTTCATGGATGGCAGGCCTTCCGTGTCGTGCACGGAAGGTGGCATCGGCTTCACAATGGGGTGGCTGTCCCCAATGAAAAGCGAGTCCTTCCAAGAGTGTTCCTCGGCACCCACGTAGCATCACGGGGGTCGAACTCGGCGCCGTTCATCTGGTACACGTGGCATCTCAGATCTGGACACATGGTGACGTACATAGTCAAGGTCCATGCATAATAATGTTATGCTCAAATATGGCGGTCGATGTACTGCAGCAAATAGTACTACTCGGTATAGAGGAAGTAAAATAACCGGCTTATTATATATAGCCACTCTTGGCTACATGGATGAGATAGTAAGACATGGAAAAACAAAAATGGTGGCATCTACTGGGTTCAAGTCTTCAAGGGGCTAGCTAGCTATACGCGTCCTCCAAGGTAAAAAGTACTCCTACTAGTACGTAAGTAGAGTACTAGTACAACAATGAAAGAGAAGCCGAGAGGGTTAAAAAATGGAATACCTGGGTAGATGGTGACAGTCCGATTGTGGTAGATTGTGTGACCATGTTGCACATCAGTGGTACCATGGGTAACGACTGCTAAGATAGTTGATCCCAATATGCCAAAGTCAGCTACAAGGTTCCAGGTTAGACCGAAATGCGGATGCAAATGCACATCCAGGATCGGCGATCTTATTTTGATCGCGGGATGACTGGTCCCTGCAAAATAATGGAGTACCGTTAGGGATGCAAATGATGGTTTGTGCATTCCGTTTGTAATCTCTCGTACCATAGGATGGCAACCAGATGAAACAAGTCCCCTGGCTAGTCACCGCGAAGATGCGGCCTAGATGGCGCACGACATCTTCGAATGTGTAGGGGTACAAATCTGCCGCCGCCAACATGCACTACTGGAATCCACTTCTTTGCCGTCTGCCACTTCTTTGCCGTCCGCTTGCTGATGGCAAAGAAGGTCTTTGCTGTCAGCCACAAGAAAACGGATGGCAAAGAACCTGCTGATGGCAAACAAAGTCTTTAACATCAGCCAGTTCTTTGCCGTCCGCTGGCTGACGGCAAAGAATCTTTGCCATCCGCTAGCAGACAGCAAAGAGGTGGGTGGGTCCAGTTATTGTTTAACCGACTCAAGCCCACCGACCCCACTGCTTTGCCGTCCGCAAGCGGATGGCAAAGAAACTTTGCCGACCGTCGGCTGACGACAAAGATGCGGGTACGTTAACGGCCGTCCCGCCCCCCTCTCTTCTCTCCACTCTCTCATTCCTCCCCACCCACACACGTGCCGCCACCGCCTACCCCGTCTGCCGCAGCTGGCCGCCCCGCACCCCTCCCCTGCACCCCCGACCTCCACCGCACCCCCGCCGCCCCTTCCACGTCGCCCCGCCCCCCGCCCCCTCCCCTCCGTCGCCATCCGCCACACACATCGCCTGCCAGCCGCCGCCATGCCGACCCCGTCCGGCGTGCCGCCGCCTCACACCTCCCCGACCTCCATGTGGCCCCGCCGCTCTTCCACGCCAGCAGCCGTGTTGCAGCTGCCCCCTCCCGTCGCCGTCCCTGCCCCTGCCCTGGCTGCGCCATCCGCCTCCCCTCCACCGGTCGCCTCCTCCACCGCCGCCCAGCCTCCCCTCCAGCAGTGAGCTCCTCCCCTTTTTGTTTAATTAGTTTCTTTTTGTTTCTTTTAGTTTAGTTTCTGTTTTGGTTTTAGTTTTAGTTTAGTTTATTTTAGATTAGTTTTAGTTTAAGTTTATTTTAGTTTAGTTTATTTCAGATTAGTTTTAGTTTCAGTTTATTTTATTTTAGTTTATTTTAGATTAGTTTTAGTTTTAGTTTAGAAGAAGAAGTAGAAAGAGGAGGGAGGAACAAGAGGAGGGAGAAGAAGAAAGAAGAAAATAAGAAGAAGAGGGAGAAGAAGAAGAAGAAGAAGAAGAAGAAGAAGAAGAAGAAGAAGAAGAAGAAGAAGAAGAAGAAGAAGAAGAAGAAGAAGAAGAAGAAGAAGAAGAAGGAGGAGGAGGAGGAGGAGGAGGAGGAGGAGGAGGAAGGAGGAGGAGGAGGAGGAGAAAGAAGAAGACGAAGAAGAAGAAGAAGAAGAAGAAGAAGAAGAAGAAGAAGAAGAAGAACAAGAACAAGAATAAGAAGAAGAAGAACAAGAAGAAGAAGAACAAGAAGAAGAAGAAAGAGGAGAGGAGGAGAAGAAGAAGAAGAAGAAGAAGAAGAGGAAAGAGTAGAGGAGGAGAAGAAGAAGAAGAAGAGAAGAAGAAAAGGAAAAAAGAGACCCCGACCCGACCCTCGACACCCCGAACCGACCCCGACACCCTGCCACCACACCCCGACCCCGACCCCGACCCCCGACCAACCGACACCCTGACACCACACCCCGACCCCGACCCCGACCCCGACACCCCGAGACCCCGACCCCGACACGACACCCCGACACCATGACACCACACCCTGACCCCGACCCCGACCACCGACACCCCGACACCTGACACCCCGACCACCGACACCCTGACACCACACCTACCCTTACCCCGACCCCGACACCCTGACACCACACCCCGACCCCGACCCTGACACCCCGACCCCGACACGACACCCCGACCCCGACATCTCGACACTCTGACACCACACCCCGACCCCATGTATATTTGTGTTGATCGGGTGTATTTTTAATATGGTCATGATTATGATACACTTAAATTATATACATATTATTATGTTCATGTCAGGTATCCAAATTTTTTATTTGTACTAATTTCGTTTACTTTTTGTCATTGCAGGTGTTGACAGGATGGTGGGCAAGGTCCAGAGCGCCTCGATCCTCCTGCGAGCGCTACTGGGAGGGGTGGTTCCATTATTCCAGCCCAGCCCCTCTGGAGAGCGCTACAAGACAGTATGCAGACAACTGCGGCGGACGCTTCTTCTTTGACTGGGAGAGGTCGGGGGAGGACGAAGAAGCCTACTAGAGGTGGATGTGGCAGCGGGAGAGGTAGGAAGGCTGTTACGCCTTCCTCGCCGCCACCCTTAGCTGATTCACCCGACCACAGGAATGCTCCATCTGACGTGGACCCGTCTCGGACTCCGGTCCATGAGCCTGTGGTCATTGATCCTTCCCCCCACCAGACTTGGGTCGCCGATCCTTTGCCCCACGTGAGTCTGGTCCCAGAGTCTTTCTCTCAGAAGACTCCGGTCACGGGGTCTTCATCCCAGAAGACTCCGGTCATGGGATCTTCGGCTAGGGATGAAAATGGAGTGGAAACTTTCCGTTTTTCCAGAGGAAAAATGGAAACGGAGAGGAAATATGAAAACGGAGATGGAAATTTGCAAAACGGAAGTGGAAATGGAATTTTTATGCAGAAATGGAAACTAAAACGGAACGGTGTTTTCCGGTGGAACATGCATGGAAATGGAACTTTCCGTTTCCGTGAATATGGAATTTCTGTTTTTACTATAGACCAATAGCTACTTTGTAGCCCAACCACCAAAGAGAACACAATGACAGAATTAGTAGAATGGATCTAAGGCCCAACTTCTACTACCACACATGTACTCAGCTTGACCCTATACGCAATTGTCCGGTACTACTACAATACTACGCTAGTTGCTAACATAATGATATTATTTTCTAGCCATGTTAACAACTCATTAAATTTGTTTGTTTTTGTGTGTATTTCTCTATGATTCAAGGGGTTTTTAAGTTCCGATCAATGCCTATTTCTGTTTCCGTATCCGCTTTGTATTCGCTCCGTTTTCGTTTCCAGTAATATATGTTTCCGTATTCATTTCCGGGGTTTCTGTATTCGTTTCCGCTTCTGCAAAAAAATATAACAAATATGATAGCACTCAGTTCCGTCCGTTTCGCTCCGTTTTCATCCCTATCTTCGGCCCACGAGACTCCGGAGGCTAGTAGCTCGGAGGATGGTAGTGAGGACACCTTTTCAGAAGATAGCTACAGCGACAATGAGCTGGTTGAGAAGGGCAAGAAGGTCTACAAGCGTGGCTGTACAAATTAAAGCTCCCGCCCGTGCCGACGACCCCCGACCAGAGGTGGTTGATTGCGCCTAAAGGGTTGAAGTAAGTGCATTTACTATATTTTAACCTTTTGCCTTCATGTTCCTTCAAATTAATATATAATCGTTGGCCTTGTCATCTGCGGGGCTGGGTATGCCCGTGGTTCCCTGTAGAGGCCCAACCAGGTCCTTGGTGTGCTTTGCTTGCAGCACTTCCACAGGTGGGTCACGCTGCCCGTGAGGGTCGTGTTCCATAGCTAGCACCGACACAGGGCTGTACTGGATGCCCCGGCCCCACCGGAGGAGAGGGTCGACGGTGTCTTGTGCGAGACGGTGGCCGACATTGTGTTCCGTCGGTTTTGGGTAATTTCTCCTTTAAGGAATTAAAAATCAACACTACCTAGTGATTGTACTAATCAGTGTTGCCTTGTTTGATTGCAGACCTTCTACAGGGTTTCAGAGGGAGAGCAGGAGGCCACATGTATGGTTGTCGAAAACAAGTGCAAGCGCCTACTTCAGAACTTAAGGCACGAGGCTCGGGTGCTGGCTGTTCTAGACTACTACGCCTCGAAGGGTATTAGGAGAGGCAAGAAGAAGTGTCGCGGCAAGTTTCTGAGTAAGGAGAAGTACATGCAGGTAATTACCTATTCTTAAGGCCTTGAACTTAGTTTTCTTGATTTGATTCGTAGGCGTAGCGCTGAAATTTCTCTTGACTCACTTAGGTGCCCCCGAGATGGTGTGTGGATAAGATGGACTATTGGGAGGCATTGGTGGATGCATGGTGCTCTGCCCAATGGAAAGTCGAACACCAAAGGGCCAAGGATAAGCGCGACCAAATGGAAGGTGTGCGAGACCATCAAGGGAGCTCCAACCCGTTTGAGTACGGGAACAACTGGGTATGTGGTTTGCTACATGATTCATGCAATTCATTCTTCATGCTAGCATTTATCCCTTCCAAAATGACTTAATTAATATGCTTAGTTAGTTAAAAAAATGGCATAACTACCTTGGATAGTTCATTTATGACATATTTAGCTCTAAAATGACATAATAACCTTAGATAGCACTATAAAATGACTTAATATGCTATAGTTAGCTCTAAAATGATATAATAACCTTGGATAGCTCAATAATGACATAATTAGCATACTTTGGTCAAAAATGGCACAATAATCTTGGTTACCTCGAACATGACCTAAACTTAGCTTATTTTCCTCGAAAATGACATAATAACCTTTCTTAGCTCCAAAATGACCTATTTACATAGAAATATCATTCTTCATGCTAGCTTGAGCCCTTAACTAATATTGTGTTCCTCTCTCGTAGGCGCACCACCACAAGAAGCTTGTGCCAGGTCTGTTCGACCTATATGGCATGGCCCATATGGCCCCGTACAAGAAGGCCAAGCCATTCACGGAGTCTGACCTAGATGTTCCAGAGAGTGCTACCTCTTGAGCACTGCGTTGGTTTTCCCTTGAAGAGGAAAGGGTGATGCAGTAAAGCAGCGTAAGTATTTCCCTCAGTTTTTGAGAACCAAGGTATCAATCCAGTAGGAGGCCATGCACGAGTCCCTCGCACCTACACAAACAAATAAAATCCTCGCAACCAATGCAATAAAGGGGTTGTCAATCCCTTCACGATCACTTACGAAAGTGAGATCTGATAGATATGATAAGATAATATTTTTTGTTTTTTTATAATAAAGATGCAAAGTAAAATAAAAGGCAATAAAAATAGCTAAGTGTTGGAAGATTAATATGATGGAAAATAGACCCGGGGGCCATAGGTTTCACTAGTGGCTTCTCCCGAGAGCATAAGTATTACGGTGGGTAAACAAATTACTGTTGAGTAATTGACAGAATTGAGCATAGTTATGAGAATATCTAGGTATGATCATGTATATAGGCATCACGTCCGCGACAAGTAGACCGACTCCTGCCTGCTTCTACTACTATTACTCCACACATCGACCGCTATCCAGCATGCATCTAGAGTATTAAGTTCATAAGAACAGAGTAACGCTTTAAGTAAGACGACATGATGAAAAGGGATAAACTCATGCAATATGATATAAACCCCATCTTGTTATCCTCGATGGCAACAATACAATACGTGCCTTGCTACCCCTACTTTCACTGGGAAAGGACACCGCAAGATTGAACCCAAAGCTAAGCACTTCTCCCATTGAAAGAAAGATCAATCTAGTAGGCCAAACCAAACTGATAATTCGAAGAGACTTGCAAAGATAACCAATCATACATAAAAGAATGGGATAATTAGAGTTATGCCCCTAGTTGTGTCTCACTCGTCTGTTTTACCCCTAATTCCCAAAAGTCACCGGTTCTGTCCAAGTCACTTTGCCCCTCTTATGCTTTTGCCCTTTGACCGTTTGACCGTCAGTTTGAAAACTTCATAACTAATTAATACTGAATCAGAAAAATGCAAATAGATACCAATATGTTCAGAAAAACATCACCTATATGTCAGTGTCATTTGCATTCATGAAAAAAGTGTTGGAAAGTGCACATCCGAGTTTTAGCTCTTTTGATACCACCATGAATAGTGAACTCTAAAAAATTCAAAAAAATTAAAAAAAATATGGTGGCGAAGAACAACAAATGTTCTAAGTGCTTGCCAGGTTTCATTAGGGAACGACATTCGTGGAAGTCGTGGCAAAAAAATAATCTATTTTGGAGTGTTGATTGTTTTTTTTTCGCGGCACCAACGAATGTTATTCCCTGATGAAACTTGGCAGGCACTTAAAACATTTGTCATTCTTTGCCACCAATTCTTTTTAATTTTTTTGAACTTTTTTAGATTTTACTATTCATGGTGGTAGCATAAGAGCTAAAACTCGCATGGGCACTTTCCAACACTATTTTCATGAATGCAAATGACACTCACATATAGGTGATGTTTTTCTGAACATTTTGGTATCTTATTTGCATTTTTTTGATTTAGTATGAATTAGTTATAAAGTTTTCAAACCGATGGTCAAACGGTCAAAGGGCAAAAGCATAATAGGAGCAAAGTGACTTGGACAGAACCAGTGACTTTTTGGAATTAGGGTAAAACAGACGAGTGGGACACAACTAGGGGCATAAATCTAATTATCCCAAAAAGAATTCAGAGAAGATTCAAATATTGTTCATAGATAAACTTGATCATAAACCCACAATTCATAGGTCTCAACAAACACACCGCAAAAGAAGATTACATCAAATAGATCTCCACAAGAGAGGGGGAGAACATTGTATTGAGATCCAAAGAGAGAAAAGAAGCCATCTAGCTAATAACTATGGACCCGAAGGTCTGAGATAAACTACTCACACATCGTCGGAGAGGCTATGGTGTTGATGTAGAAGCCCTCCGTGATCGATGCCCCCTCCGGCGGAGCTCCGAAAAGGCCCCAAGATGAGATCTCACGGGTACAGAAGGTTGCGGCGGTGGAATTAAGTTTTTGGCTCCGTATCTGGTAGTTTGGGGTACGTAGGTATATATAGGAGGAAGAAGTACGTCGGTGGAGCAACATGGGCCCCACGAGGGTGGAGGGCGCGCCCAGGGGGTAGGCGCGCCCCCATACCTCGTGCCTTCCTGGTAGCTTTCTTGACGTAGGGTCCAAGTCCTCTGGATCACGTTCGTTCCAAAAATCACATTGCCAAAGGTTTCATTCCGTTTGGACTCCATTTGATATTCTTTTTCTGCGAAACTCTGAAATAGGCAAAAAACAACAATTCTGGGCTGGGCCTCCGGTTAATACGTTAGTCCCAAAAATAATATAAAATTGTATAATAAAGCCCAATAATGTCCAAAACAGAATATAATATAGCATGGAACAATGAAAAATTATAGATACGTTGGAGACGTATCATGCATCCCCAAGCTTAATTCCTGCTCGTCCTCGAGTTGGTAAATGATAAAAACATAATTTTTGATGTGGAATGCTAGTTGGCATAATTTCAATGTAATTCTCTTAATTGTGGTATGAATATTCAGATCTGAAAGATTCAAGTCAAAAGTTTAATATTGACATAAAAATAATAATACTTCAAGCATACTAACTAAGCAATTATGTCTTCTCAAAATAACATGGCCAAAGAAAGTTATCCCTACAAAATCATATAGTCTGGCTATGCTCTATCTTGACCACACAAAGTATTTAAATCATGCACAACCCCGATGACAAGCCAAGCAATTGTTTCATACTTTTGATGTTCTCAAACTTTTTCAATCTTCACGCAATACATGAGCGTGAGCCATGGATATAGCACTATATGTGGAATAGAATGGTGGGTGTGGAGAAGACAAAAAAGGAGAAGATAGTCTCGCATCAACTAGGCGTATCAACGGGCTATGGAGATGCCCATTAATAGATTTCAATGTGAGTGAGTAGGGATTGCCATGCAACGGACGCACTAGAGCTATAAGTATATGAAAGCTCAACAAAAGAAACTAAGTGGGTGTGCATCCAACTCGCTTGCTCACGAAGACCTAGGGCACTTTGAGGAAGCCCATCATCGGAATATACAAGCCAAGTTTTATAATGAAAAATTTCCCACTAGTATATGAAAGTGATATCATAGGAGACTCTCTATCATGAATATCATGGTGATACTTTGAAGCACAAGTGTGGTAAAAGGATAGTAACATTGTCCCTTCTCTCTTTTTCTCTCATTTTTTTATTTGGGCCTTTTCTCTCCTTTTTTATGGTCTCTTTTTTTTATTTAGTCCGGAGTCTCATCCCGACTTGTGGGGGAATCATAGTCTTCATCATCCTTTCCTCACTTGGGACAATGCTCTAAAAAAGATGATCATCACACTTTTATTTACTTACACCTCAACAATTACAACTCAATACTTAGAACAAAATATGACTCTATGTGAATGCCTCCGGCGGTGTACCGGGATATGCAATGAATCAAGAGTGACATGTATGAAAGAATTATGAATGGTGGCTTTGCCACAAATACGATGCCAACTACATGATCATGCAAAGCAATATGACAATGATGGAGCGTGTCATAATAAACTGAACGGTGGTAAGTTGCATGGCAATATATCTCGAAATGGCTATGGAAATGCCATGGTAGGTAGGTATGGTGGCTGTTTTGAGGAAGGTATATGGTGGGTGTATGATACCGGCGAAAAGTGCGCGGTATTAGAGAGGCTAGCAATGGTGGAAGGAAGAGAGTGCGTATAATCCATGGACTCAACATTAGTCATAAAGAACTCACATACTTATTGAAAAAATCTACAAGTTATCAAAGCAAAGTATTACACGCATGCTCCTAGGGGGATAGATTGGTAGGAAAAGACCATCACTCGTCCCCGACCGCCACTCATAAGGAAGACAATCAATAAAAAAATCATGCTCCGACTTCATCACATAACGGTTCACCATACGTGCATGCTACGGGAATCACAAACTTTAACACAAGTATTTATCATATTCAAAACTACTCAACTAGCATGACTCTAATATCACCATCTCCATATCTCAAAACAATTATCAAGTATCAAACTTCTCATAGTATTCAACACACTCATAAGAATTTTTTTACTAATCTTGAATGCCTATCATAATTAAAGCAAATTACCACGCTGTTTTGTAGGACTCTCAAAATAATATAAGTGAAGAATGAGAGAACAATAGTTTCTATAAAACAAAACCACCACCGTGCTCTGAAAGATATAAGTGAAGCACTAGAGCAAAAACTATATAACTCAAAAGATATGAGTGAAGGAGATAGAGTATTCTAACAATTTCCGAATCATGTGTGTCTCTCTCAAAAGGTGTGTACAGCAAGGATGATTGTGGTAAACTAAAAAAACAAAGACTCAAATAATACAAGACGCTCCAAGCAAAACACATATCATGTGGTGAATAAAAATATAGCTCCAAGTAAAGTTACCGATGGAAGTAGACGAAAGAGGGGATGCCTTCCGGGGCATCCCCAAGCTTTGGCTTTTAGGTGTCCTTAGATTATCTTGGGGTGACATGGTAATCCTCAAGCTTAGGCTCTTGCCACTCCTTGTTCCATAATCCATCAAATCTTTCACCCAAAACTTGACAACTTCACAACACAAAACTCAGCAGAAAATCTCGTGAGCTCCGTTAGCGAAAGAAAACAAAACACCATTTCACGGTACTGTAATGAACTCATTCTTTACTTATATTGGTGTAAACCTACTGTATTCCAAATTCTGTATGGTTTATAAACTATTTTATTAGCCATAGATTCATCAAAACAAGCAAACAACACACGAAAAACAGAATCTGTCAAAATCAGAACAGTCTGTAGTAATCTGTAACTGACGCAAACTTATGGAACTCAAACAATTCAGCCAAAAGAGGAAGACCTAGACAATTTGTTTATTGATCAGTAGAAATTGTAATTAATATTTTATCACGTTCTGGTGATTTTTAACAATTGTTTTCGTGAACAGAAAGTTTCTGGAATTTTCAGCAAGATCAAATAACTATCATCCAAGAAGATCCTATAGGTTAAACTTGGCACAAACACTAATTAAAACATAAAAACACATCTAACCAGAGGCTAGATCAAATATTTATTCCTAAACAGAAGCAAAAAGAAAAAAACTAAAAATAAAATTGGGTTGCCTCCCAAAAAGCGCTATCGTTTAACGCCCCTAGCTAGGCATTGATAATTTTAATGATGCTCCACATGTAAGATGGGAAATGAAGCGCAAAGAGAGCATCATAAAGCATGTGCAAAACACATCTAAGTCTAACATACTTCATATGCATAGGCATCTTATAGGCAAACAAATTGTCATAGCAAGCAAAAACTAGCATATGCAAGGAAGCGGAAAAAAACAATAGCAATCTCAACATAACGAGAGGTAATTTAGTAACATGAAAATTTCTACAATCATATTTTCCTCTCTCATAATAATTACATGTGGGATCATAAGAAAATTCAACAAAATAGATATCACATAAAATATTTTCAACACGATCCACATGCATGCAAAGTTGACACTCTTCCAAAATAGTGGGATTAACATTAACTAAAGTCATGACCTCTCCAAACCCACTTTTATCAAAAATACCATAAGATTGAACATTCTCCAAATATGTGGGATCTAAAGTTGACACTCTTTCAAACCCACTTTCAATATTATTGCAAACATTATTATCAATCTCGTATTCATCATGGGGCTTAAATAAATTTTCAAGATAAGAAGAATCACCCCAATCATGATCATTGCAACAAATAGTAGTCATAGCAAAACTAGCATCCCCAAGCTTGAGGTTTTGCATATTATTAACACAATTGACATTAATAGAATTTATAATAACATCATTGCAATCATGCTTTTTATTCAAATATCTATCGTGAATCACTTCATAAGTTTCTTCTTTCAACACTTCATCACAATTTTCAGATTCACAAATTTCAAGCAAAACCTCATAAAGATAATATAGTGCACAAAACTCACTAGCAATTGGTTCATCATAATTGGATCTCTTAAAGAGATTAGCAAGTGGATGAGGATCCATAAACTTTTATCAAGCAAAGATGCAAGCAAAAAGAAGGCATATGGTAACACGAGCAAACAGAAGGACGAACGGAAGAGGGGCAAATAAAACATCAAAGATGAATTGGGGGAGAGGAAAACGAGAGGCAAATGGCAAATAATGTAATGCGAGGGATAAGAGTTTGTGATGGGTACTTGGTATGTTGACTTTTGCGTAGACTCCCCGGCAACGGCGCCAGAAATGGCTCGTTGTCGCGAGTCAAATCTTGACTTGACTTCGCGTAAGCCTCCCCGGCAACGGCGCCAGAAATCCTTCTTGCTACCTCTTGAGCACTGCGTTGGTTTTCCCTTGAAGAGGAAAGGGTGATGCAGTAAAGCAGTGTAAGTATTTCCGTTAGTTTTTGAGAACCAAGGTATCAATCCAGTAGGAGGCCACGCACGAGTCCCTCGCACCTACACAAACAAATAAAATCCTCGCAACCAACGCAATAAAGGTGTTCTTAATCCCTTCACGGTCACTTACGAAAGTGAGATCTGAAAGATACGATAAGATAATATTTTTAACATTTTTATGATAAAGATGCAAAGTAAAATAAAAGGCAATAAAAATAGCTAAGTGTTGGAAGATTAATATGATGGAAAATAGACCCGGGGGCCATTGGTTTCACTAGTGGCTTCTCTCGAGAGCATAAGTATTACGGTGGGTAAACAAATTACTGTTGAGAAATTGACAGAATTGAGCATAGTTATGAGAATATCTAGGTATGATCATGTATATAGGCATCACGTCCGCGACAAGTAGACCGACTCCTGCCTGCATCTACTAATATTACTCCACACATCAACCGCTATCCAGCATGCATCTAGAGTATTAAGTTCATAAGAACAGAGTAACGCTTTAAGTAAGATGACATGATGTAGAGGGATAAACTCATGCAATATGATATAAACCCCATCTCGTTATCCTCGATGGCAACAATAAAATATGTGCCTTGCTGCCCCTACTGTCACTGAGAAAGGACACCGCAAGATTGAACCCAAAGCTAAGCACTTCTCCCATTGCAAGAAAGATCAATCTAGTAGGCCAAACCAAACTGATAATTCAAAGATACTTGCAAAGATAACCAATCACACATAAAAGAATTCAGAGAAGATTCAAATATTGTGCATAGATAAACTTGATCATAAACCCACAATACATCGGTCTCAACAAACACACCGCCAAAGAAGATTACATCAAATAGATATCCACAAGAGAGGGGGAGAACATTGTATTGAGATCCAAAGAGAGAGAAGAAGCCATCTAGCTAATAACTATGGACCCGAAGGTCTGAGGTAAACTACTCACACATCATCGGAGAGGCTATGGTGTTGATGTAGAAGCCCTTCGTGATCGATGCCCCCTCCGGCGGAGCTCTGGAAAAGGCTGCAAGATGGGATCTCACGGGTACAGAAGGTTGCGGTGGTGGAATTAAGTTTTTGGCTCCGTATCTGGTAGTTTGGGGGTACATAGGTATATATAGGAGGAAGAAGTACGTCGGTGGAGCAACGTGGGCCCCACGAGGGTGGAGGGCGCGCCCAGGGGGGTAGGCGCGCCCCCTACCTCGTGCCTTCCTGGTAGCTTTCTTGACGTAGGGTCCAAGTCCTCCGGATCACGTTCGTTCCAAAAATCACGTTCCCGAAGGTTTCATTCTGTTTGGACTCCGTTTGATATTCTTTTTCTGTGAAACTCTGAAATAGGCAAAAAACAGCAATTCTGGGCAGGGCCTCCGGTTAATAGGTTAGTCCCAAAAATCATATAAAAGTGTATAATAAAGCCCAATAATGTCCAAAACAGAATATAATATAGCATGGAACAATCAAAAATTTATGATACGTTGCAGACGTATCAGAGAGCTTCACCAACAAGACCTCCCACCACAAGCTTGTGAAGTACAGACACGAGGGGAAGGCGAGGACAAGGGAGGACTTTAACCTGAGCTAGGATCCTTTTGATACAGAGCTGGTGATGATATCTGGTGGCGGGAGGTCCCATGGCTCTCTAGCCATTGGTGATGGACTGATACGTTGTCCTAAGAATCTCCCGCGGATCAAGAAGCGCCTGAGTAGCTCTGATCCTGAGATAACGCCTCATGCATGGCCCGCGGAGATCGCCATGGCGGTTAGTTATACGGACTCTCTCACCTTTACTCCATTACATTGTGTGTGCGTCTGTCGATGATTACAATGCTAACGAGGAGAGGTGTGTTGCAGGGTATTGTTGAGAAAGAGAGATTGAAGACGAAGGAGCTTGTGGAGGAGGCAAAAATGGAGGCACAAAGGGAGGCGGAAGATAGGGAGAGGGAGATGGAGGAGAGGACGGCTAAGCTGTTGGAGGAGGAGAGGAACCGGAACGACAGCGCTAACCGGGACCTATACGAGCTCATCGTTGTACGTTTCTCATGCATATTAGCCCAATCATGCACGTAATGTTCGCATTACTATCTAATATGACTGACTCGTGAGAACCAAATGTGTAGAGCTTGTGCGAGAAAAAAGGTCAGACCCCTCCGCCGATGCCCCAGATTGCTCCAGCGACCACGGTGAGTTTGATTTGAATGGTCGTTGATTACTACTATTCACATTTCAGTTTGCGAACTTGCTAACGAGACATTATGGGAAATGATCTTTGGTGCAGAATGGTTCCCGAAAAAGCATCGACCACTCCTTCTGCCAATGCCGGAACCCCGACCGGTCCTTCACCTCCGTCTGGCACTGGCGCAACCCCGACCATTCCTACACCTCCATGATAACGGTATTTTTCTTCTTAATTAGCGTGTCTAGTCCATTTATGACTTAATTTAGCCTATTTAGTCCACAAATGACATAATAAGATGAAAAAAATCAAGGAAGAGGAAGGGAAGAAGGAATAGGAAGAAAAGAAGAAGAACAAGAAAGAGGAGAAGAAGAAGACTAGAAGAAGAAGAAGAAGAATGGCATAATAAGATCTTCTTCTTCTTCTTCTAGTCTTCTTCTTCTTCTTCTTCTTCTTCTTCTTATTCTTCTTCTTCTAGTTTTCTTCTTCTTCTCCTTCTCCAAAATGAAGTTAGCTCTAAGTTATATAAAAAATGGCATAATATGCTTAGTTAGGTAAAAAAAATGGCATAATTAGCTAGGTAAGCTCAAAAATGGCATTTTTCTTCTTATTTAGCCTATTTAGTCCATTTATGACATAATTTAGCCTATTTAGTCCACAAATGACATAATAAGATGAAGAAAATCAAGGAAGAGGAAGAAAAGAATGAATAGGAAGAAAAGAAGAAGAAGAAGGAGAAGAAAAGAAGAACTTCTTCTTCTTCTTCTTCTTCTTCTTCTAGTCTTCTTCTTCTTCTTCTAGTCTTCTTCTTCTTCTAGTTTTCTTCTTCTTTTCCAAAATGAAGTAAGCTCTAAGTTATATCTCATAATATGCTTAGTTAGGTCAAAAATGGCATAATTAGCTAGGCAAGCTCAAAATGGCATTTTTCTTCTTATTTAGCCTATTTAGTCCATTTATGACATAATTTAGCCTATTTAGTCCACAAATGACATAATAAGATGAAGAAAATCCAGGAAGAGGAAGAAAAGAAGGAATAGGAAGAAAAGAAGAAGAAGAAAAGAAGAAGAAGAAGAAGAAGAAGAAGAAGAAGAAGAAGAAGAAGTTCTTCTTCTAGTCTTCTTCTTCTTCTTCTTCTTCAACTTTTCTTCTTTTCTCCAAAATGAAGTTAGCTCTAAGTTATACACTTAGCTAGGTTAGCTCCATTTTAGATAATATGCTTAGTTCACTCAAAAAATGGCACAATTATCTAGGTTAGCTCCTATTTTACCTAAGTATGCTTACTTATTCTTCTTCTTCATTTTCTTCTTCTTCTTCTGATTCTAGTCTTCTTCTTCTAACCTTCTTGTTTCCCATTTTGCAGATTTAGTTCACTATATGGAATCTTGCATGGATGGAGTGCTTGTTTCCCTTTTCTTTTTTTCGTTTGAATCGATGAAAAATGTGGAACTTGTTATATGGATGCATGGAACAATGTGTTGGATGAACATTGTGATGTTACTGTAATATGTATGGATGGGACTCTGTTTCTTATTATGTATGTATGTTGTCATGGATGGAGCTATGTGTTGGATACATCATATGTCTGTTGTGCATGTGAAAATATATATATATATATGTATATCTGCGTGTGAATTCCTGTGAAATTAAATGGATTCAAATAAAAACAGGGGATATGTAGCCTCTTTGCCGTCTGCTAGCTGACGGCAAAGACCTTTGCCGTCTGCTAGAAGACGGCAAAGAGGACACGTGGCAGCTACCTGTAAAACCTGGGAACACTGGCTGCCTATTTGGTCACTTTGCCGTCTGTCAGCGGACGACAAAGATTCAAATCACTTTGCCGTCTGCCAGCGGACAGCATAGCTGGCCACGTGGCAGCTTCCCAGCACTGCCTAGCTGAGCTCTTTGTCGTCCGTCAGCGGACGGCAAAGAGCTTTGACTCTTTGACATCCGCTAGCAGACGGCAAAGAGCGTCGTTAACGCCCTAACTACTCTCACGCCACCGCATTGCCGTTTGTTGTCTTTGCCGTCTGCTGGCCTAGGATGGCAGATGGCAAAATCCTTTGCCGTCCGCTTACTGGAAGCGGACGATAAAGAAGGCCTTTGCTGGCATGTGTTCAGACGGACAGTTTGCCATCTGCTGGCAGACGGCAAAGACATTTGCCATCCGTGATCCATGCCTTTGCCGTCCGCCATGGCGGACGACAAAGAAGCTGATTCCAGTAGTGATGGGCCAGCCTATGCCGTTACTACCTGTTGCATTGATGGCAATCCTTATGTCGAACACCGCGATGAGGTAGTAATCGTCGTAGCCACGTCGCTTTGTCGGCGGGTCCGCAATTGCTATCTTCTTCAATCTCATGTAGGCATCATCATACGTATTCAAGCCCAGCCAGTCCGGAAGGCCGATCCCAATGGTGGAGAAGGGGTCTACCGGAACGGCCGCACTGCTGTGGATGTTGTGCAAAATGATGGTGGTATCCGGCCGGAGGTATGCAAGCCAATCTTTGTTGGCACCAACTCAGACCTATATAAGACGGTGGGAAGTGGAGAAATTACGGGATGGCAATGGAATGACTAAGTACTACATGATCAAACTCCATTACTGACCTGCTCATCGGACAAAATCCGACTACCTCTCAACGTCGGCAACTCTAGGGGAGTCCACGTGCAACCATGCCCAGGGAGCGGTGGACTGTTTGAAGGATTGTCCCATAGAAGAACCTTCTCCTCGAGGACGCATGGAAGACCAACAAGCATGGCCTTTTCCCAAGCCATTTTAAGCACCGTCTTGAAAAAGTTGGTGCAGGAAGCACCGAGTCTTGCAGCGGTGAGGACGTCGGAGCGGCGTGCGCTTTCTCCCAGAGGATCATCATCCAAGGTCTCCCAACCCCGACGAGGTGGAGAACCGCCTGGCAAATCCATGGGAGCAGCAACGAACTGCCTTCTCTCCGGGGGGAGGGGAACTGGCGAGGAGGAGATAAGAGCGTAGTAACCGCAGGGCCTCATACCTTCCAACTGTGGATCGTTCCTTCCAACTGTAGCGAAGGGGTGAGGCTATTATTTACTACTAGTACTAGCATTATGGGACGTTATGGGATTGCATTATACTGTAAATAATAGCACTAGTAAGAAATTTTTGGCACTAGCTAGTAGTTTTTGGCGTGGATTAAGAAATTTTGGGTATGTTTTTGCTATTTTTTGTACACGCCAACTAGTGTCAAAAAACGTCTTACATTATGTGACGGAGGAGTACGTACTCGTACTATAGCAGTACTAGTACTACTTTCTCAACTTGTAGTGCGAGGGTACTACTAGTGCTATGTACTGTACTTCTAGTATAGTGCACTAGTTTTGAACTCTTGAATCTCAGGGCCAAGGAGCTACAGTTGGAAGTGGAGGGTACTACTGTTCTCTAGAACCATCGATGTACTATCAATGCAGGGAAAGTACACCTACGTAGTGGCCTAGTGGGTACTCTCGGTGCTCTATTCAACCGCTCCTCTCATGTAGCTGGCCTACTCAGCGGCTCCTCTCACGCACACACTACCAGCCTGTTTATCAGCGACGGTTACTACGGGGGCAGAACATTTGAGTTATTTTATACAGCGAGACTAGGCTTTTCGTTTCCATTTGTGGAGGTGTAATGGATCTTGTCGAACTTTGTTAGTAGTTCCTTCTTTATGAATGAGATGAAGCAAAGCTTTTGCCTCCGTTTCAAACAAAAAAACACGTCAAGAGGAATTTATTTTATAGTAGAGCCGATAATGGAGTGAAGTCCATGCGTGCAACGCCACAAGCTACAGAGTAGTAATAGAGCACTTTACGTACAGAGCCATATTGCACAGTTCCCAATGCCCCGCCAGGATTTTCCGGCTCCTCGGGCTTAATTGGGAGGCACTAGTTTAAATATGCTACTAGCTAATGAGGAAGCTGCAAGCGAGGTGCGGCTAGGGCGAGCACGCGAGCCACGAGATGCTGGGAAGGAAAACCCGTTCACGTGACTAGGCTATCCGGTGCACCCAAATTGTGGTGCCGCACGTCCGTTTGACTTCAAAACTCAAACTACCCATGTAAAATATTGGCTCGCAGCGAAGTTACTATTTAAAAAAAGGCCGCCGTGCGTTCGGCCGGGATCGAACCCACAAAACGAGGTATACTCTCCCGCGACCACTAGTAGTACTCGTTGGAGTACAACGCAACCTAGAATCGCCTTTTGTCGCCAGTAGTACATTGGTCCTTACAAGAAACCCCTGATACGTCTCCAACGTATCTATAATTTTTGATTGCTCCATGCTACTTTATCTACTGTTTTGGACTATATTGGGCTTTATTTTCCACTTTTATATTATTTTTGGGACTAACCTATTAACCGGAGGCCCAGCCCAGAATTGCTGGGTTTTGCCTTTTTCAGTGTTTCGAAGAAACAAAATATCAAATGGAGTCCAAACGGAATGAAACCTTCGGAAACGTGATTTTCTCACCGAACGTGATCCAGGAGACTTGGACCCTACTCCAAGGGATAACAGAGGCGGTCACAAGGGTGGGGGGCACGCCTCCCCTGGGCGCCCCCTGCCTCGTGGGCCCCCTGTTGCTCCACCGACATAATCCTTCCTCCTATATATACCTATGTACCCCCAAACGATCAGAACAGGAGCCAAAAACCTAATTCCACCGCCGCAACTTCCTGTATCCACGATATCCCATCTTGGGGCCTGTTCCGGAGCTCCGCCGGAGGGGACATCCACCACGGAGGGCTTCTACATCATCATCAAAGCCTCTCCGATGAAGTGTGAGTAGTTTACCTCAGACCTTCAGGTCCATAGTTAGTAGCTAGATGGCCTCTTCTCTCTTTTTGGATCTTAATATAATGTTCTCCCCCCCCCCTCTCGTGGAGATCTATTCGACGTAATCTTCTTTTTGCGGTGTGTTTGTTGAGACCGATGAATTGTGGGTTTATGATCCAACTTATCTATGAATAATATTTGAATCTTCTATGAATTCATTTATGTATGATTGAGTTATCTTTGCAAGTCTCTTTGAATTATCCGTTTGGTTTGGCCAACTAGATTGGTAGTTCTTGCAATGGGAGAAGTGCATGGCTTTGGGTTCAATCTTGTGGTGTCCTTGCCCAGTGATAGAAAGGGTTGCAAGGCACGTATTGTATTGTTGCCATCGAGGATAACAAGATGGGGTATTTGTCATATTGCATGAATTTATTCCACTACATCATGTCATCTTGCTTAAGGCATTACTCTGTTTTTAACTAAATACTCTAGATGCATGCTGGATAGCGGTCGATGAGTGGAGTAATAGTAGTAGATACAGGCAGGAGTCGGTCTACTTGTCTAGGACGTGATGCCTATATACATGATCATACCTAGATATACTCATAACTATGCTCAATTCTGTCAATTGCTCAACAGTAATTTGTTCACCCACTGTAGAATATTTATGCTCTTGAGATAAGCCACTAGTGAAACCTATGCCCCCCGGGTCTATTCTCATCATATCAATCTCCATCACTTTTAATACTTGCTTTGTTTTTACTTTGCCTTTTATTTTTACTTTGCATCTATATACCAAAAATACCAAAAATCTTATCTCTATCAGATCTCACTCTCGTAAGTGACCGCGAAGGGATTGGCAACCCCTAATCGCGTTGGTTGCGAGTAGCTATCGTTTTGTGCAGGTACGAGGGACTTGTGCATGGCCTCCTACTGGATTGATACCTTGGTTCTCAAAAACTGAGGGAAATACTTATGCTACTGTGGTGCATCATCCTCTCCTATTCGGGGAAAACCAACGCAAGCTCAAGACGTAGCAAGAAGGATTTCTGGCGCCGTTGCCGTGGAGTCTACGCAAAAGTCAACCATACCAAGTACCCATCACAATCCCTATCTCTCGCATTACATTGTTTGCCATTTGCCTCTCGTTTTCCTCTCCCCCACTTCACTCTTGCCGTTTTATTCGCCCTCTCTTTCCCAATCTCCTCCTCTCTTTCCGTTGCCTTTTCGTTGCTATGGCCGAATCAAAAAGAACTAAGGGCCCTTTCCTAGGTTCTACCTTGGATGACCCCTCTATCCTCTCTAAGCTCATGAATAATGATGCTATAGAAAGATACACCGGGGTCTCCAATGAGAGCTTGAATAATTTTGATGAGGATGACTCTGGAATTTTTCGCTATTTACTTGATGAGTCTTTAAAAGATGCTTGGGATAGGTTATTAAGGATTCGGGCTAGCTATGTGCCACAATATCAAATTGAAATTTATTTAAGAAGTTTTTATGTTGGCTTGCCCGCTTCCTTCAAACAAGTTTTAGATTCTATCTATGAAGAAGATTTTCTTGAAGGGGATGCTATAGATACTTATGAAAAAATGAAAACCATATTTGGGCACCCTATGAATGATAAGGTTGAATCAACTACTCTCTAGTGCTTCTATCAAAACGAAATCATTAGAGAGATGAAGTCTAGTCTTGGGGCAAACTTCCGTAATGTGCTTAATCTTACTTCTTCCATTAATGGCCATGTTCTTACCTTAAATAAAAGAATGAATGCTATAGAGAGGAAATCCTCTTCTTTTAGTTCCAAAGATGGCAATACCTAGATCTATCCTCACTTTTATGCCTAGCTAGGGGCGTTAAACGATAGCGCTTGTTGGGAGGCAACCCAATTTTTTTTTTTTTTTTTGCTCTTGGTTAGGAATAAATAATCCATATAGCCTCTGTTTAGATGTGGTTTTATCTTTTAATTAGTGTTTGTGCCAAGTTAAATCTATTGGATCTTCTTGGATGATAGTTATTTGATCTTGCTGTAATTTCCAGAAACTTTATGCTCAGTGCCCGAATTGTTAAAAATCACCAGAACGTGATAAAATACTGATTCCAACTGCTGCTGATCAATAAACAAATTGTCCAGGTTTTCTAATTTTTGTAGAATTTGTTGAGTTCCAGAAGTTTGCGTTAGTTACAGATTACTACAGACTGTTCTGTTTTTGACAGATTCTGTTTTGCGTGTGTTGTTTGCTTATTTTGATGAATCTATGGCTAGTAAAATAGTTTATGAACCATAGAGAAGATGGAATACAGTAGGTTTAACACCAATATAAATAAATAATGAGTTCATCACAGTACCTTAAAGTAGTCTTTTGTTTTCTTTCTCTAACGGAGCTCACGAGATTTCTATTGAGTTTTGTGTTGTGAAGTTTTCAAGTTTTGGGTGAATTCTTTTGATGGATTATGGAACAAGGAGTGGCAAGAGCCTAAGCTTGGGGATGCCCATGGCACCCCCAAGATAATCCAAGCACACCAAAAAGTCAAAGCTTGGGGATGCCCTGGAAGGCATCCCCTCTTTCGTCCACTTCCATCGGTAATTTACTTGGAGCTATATTTTTATTCACCACATGATAAGTGTTTTGCTTGGAGCGTCTTGTATTATATGTGTCTTTGCTTGTTAGTTTACCTCAATCATCCTTGCTGTACACACCTTTTGAGAGAGCCATACATGAATTGGAATTTGATAGAATACTCTATGTGCTTCACTTATATCTTTTGAGCTTGATAGTTTTTGCTCATAGTGCTTCACTTATATCTTTTGAGCGTGATAATTTTTGCTCTAGTGCTTCACTTAGATCTTTTAGAGAACGGTGGTGGATTTGTTTTAAATAAACTTGATCTCTCATGCTTCACTTAGATTATTTTGAGAGTCATTAATAGCATGGTAATTTGCTTAATGTTAAAATACTTGGTATTCAAGATATGTGAAACTTTCTTTTGAGTGTGTTGAATACTAAGATAAGTTTGATGCTTGATATTTGTTTTGAGATATGAAGATTGTGATATTAGAGTCATGCTAGTTGAGTAGTTGTGAATTTAAAGAATACTTGTGTTGAAGTTTGTGATTCCCGTAGCATGCACGTATGGTGAACCGTTATGTGATGAACTTGGAGCATGATTTATTTATTGATTGTCTTCCTTATGAGTGGCGGTCGGGGACGAGCGATGGTCTTTTCCTACCAATCTATCCCCCTAGGAGCATGCGTGTAATACTTTGCTTTGATAACTTCTAGATTTTTGCAATAAGTATATGAGTTCTTTATGACTAATGTTGAGTCCATGGATTATACGCACTTTTCCCCATCCTTCCGCCATTGCTAGCCTCTCTAATACCGTGCACTTTTCGCCGGTATCATACACCCACCATATATCTTCCTCAAAACAGCCACCACACCTACCTATTATGGCATTTCCATAGCCATTCCGAGATATATTGCCATGCAACTTTCCATCGTTCCGTTTATTATGACACGCTCCATCATTGTCATATTGCTAGCATGATCATGTAGTTGACATCGTATTTGTGGCAAAGCCACCGTTCATAATTCTTTCATACATGTCACTCATGAATCATTGCATATCCCGGTACACCGCCAGAGCCATTCATATAGAGTCATATCTTGTTCTAAGTATCGAGTTGTAATTGTTGAGTTGTAAGAAAAATAAAAAGTGTGATGATCATCATTATTAGAGCATTGTCCCAAGTGAGGAAAGGATATATATATATATATATATATATATATATATATATATATATATATATATATATATATATATATATATATATATATATATATATATATATATATAAAGAGCCATAAAAAAAGAGAAAAGGCCCAAATAAAAAAAATGATGAGAGAACAAGAGAGAAGGGACAATGTTACTATCCTTTTACCACACTTGTGCTTCAAAGTAGCACCTTGATCTTCATGATAGAGAGTCTCTCATTTTTTCACTTTCATATACTAGTGGGAATTTTCCATTATAGAACTTGGCTTGTATGTTCCAATGATGGGCTTCCTCAAAATGCCCTAGGTCTTCATGAGCAAGCAAGTTGGATGATGCACACCCACTTAGTTCCTTTTGTTGAGCTTTCATATACTTATAACTCTAGTGCATCTGTTGCATGGCAATCCCTACTCACTCACATTAATATCTATTGATGGGCATCTCCATAGCCCATTGATACGCCTAGTTGATGTGAGACTATCTTCCCTCTTTTTGTCTTCTCCACAACCACCATTCTATTCCACATATAGTGCTATATCCATGGCTCACGCTCATGTATTGCGTGAAGATTGAAAAAGTTTTGAAAATGTTAAAGTATGAAACAATTGCTTGGCTTGTCATCGGGGTTGTGCATGATTTAAATATTTTGTGTGGGGAAGATGGAGGATAGCCAGACCACATGATTTTGTAGGGATAACTTTCTTTGGCCATGTTATTTTGAGAAGACATAATTGCTTAGTTAGTATGCTTGAAGTATTATTATTTTTTATATCAATATGAACTTTTGTCTTGAATCTTTCGGATCTGAATATTCATACCATGATTAAGAAGATTTACATTGAAATTATGCCAAAGTATCACTCCCCATCAAAAATTCTCTTTTTATCATTTACCTACTCGAGGACGAGCACGAATTAAGCTTGGGGATGCCTGATACGTCTCCAACGTATCTATAATTTTTGATTGCTCCATGCTACTTTATCTACTGTTTTGGACTATATTGGGCTTTATTTTCCACTTTTATATTATTTTTGGGACTAACCTATTAACCGGAGGCCCAACCCAGAATTGTTGTTTTTTTTTGCCTTTTTCAGTGTTTCGAAGAAACAGAATATCAAACGGAGTCCAAAACAGAATGAAACCTTCGGAAACGTGATTTTCTCACCGAACGTGATCCAGGAGACTTGGACCCTACTCCAAGGGATAACAGAGGCGGTCACGAGGGTGGGGGGCGCGCCCCCCGGGGCGTGCCCCCCTGTCTCGTGGGCCCCCTGTTGCTCAACCGACGTACTCCTTCCTCCTATATATACCTACGTACCCCCAAACGATCAGAACAGGAGCCAAAAACCTAATTCCACCGCCGCAACTTCCTGTATCCATGAGCTCCCATCTTGGGGCCTGTTCCGGAGCTCCGCCGGAGGGGGCATCCACCACGGAGGGCTTCTACATCATCATCAAAGCCTCTCCGATGAAGTGTGAGTAGTTTACCTCAGACCTTCAGGTCCATAGTTAGTAGCTAGATGGCTTCTTATCTCTTTTCGGATCTCAACACAATGTTCTCCCCCTCTCTCGTGGAGATCTATTCGACGTAATCTTCTTTTTGCGGTGTGTTTGTTGGGACCGATGAATTGTGGGTTTATGATCCAACTTATCTATGAATAATATTTGAATCTTCTCTGAATTCTTTTATGTATGATTGAGTTATCTTTGCAAGTCTCTTCGAATTATCCGTTTGGTTTGGCCAACTAGATTGGTAGTTCTTGCAATGGGAGAAGTGCATGGCTTTGGGTTCAATCTTGCGTGTCCTTACCCAAAGGATGTAAAGGGTTGCAAGGCACATATTGTATTGTTGCCATCGAGGATAACAAGATGGGGTATTTATCATATTGCACGAATTTATTCCTCTACATCATGTCATCTTGCTTAAGGCGTTACTCTGTTTTTAACTTAATACTCTAGATGCATGCTGGATAGCGGTCGATGAGTGGAGTAATAGTAGTAGATGCAGGCAGGAGTCGGTCTATTTGTCTCGGACGTGATGCCTATATACATGATCATACCTAGATATACTCATAACTATGCTCAATCTAACCTCTGACTTAGAGTATCCAAACAGGGCCCATGTCGCCCATTAAGTCAACGCCTTCTATTGGACCGGGTGTTATGACTTGTGGGACCTACATGTCAGCCTGCACAAAAATCCCCGAGTGACCTCCTACCTCCGGCCCGTCCACCTAGTCATCCTCGGCCATGGGACGAAGCTACCGCCGCCGGCAGAAGGCGAGGTCAAATCCGCCGGCGGTGTGGAGCCCATCTTGCGGCAGCCCGGATGCCAGCTCCGTCCGGCCTCGCGGCCGCTAGCTAGCCAAGATAGCTCCGTCCAGCTGCTTGTCTGCAAGGTTTGCTAGCTAGATTGGCACGACTGCGCGGCGGCTTGCTCGCGAGCGCCGCGCTAAGGCCAGCCATCTTGCTCGAGCGAAGGCCAGCGCAAAAGCTTGCTCGCTCGTGAGTCACGCTCGGGCCAGCCTACCAACCCGTGCGGAGGCCAGCGCGGCGTCCGGCCCGTCCGGCGGAGCGGCAGCCAACTCGCTCATCACCGGCGCTACCGACGAACACGCATCAGTACTGTCTCAAGTAATGTTCAGGAAAAATAATGATTTGAGGGGGAATAACGGGATAGACGGTTAGATGTGGGTCCCTTGTGTCAACGGTCAAATAAAATGTGTTTGTTTAAGCTGCCTCGTCAGCACAGACGTGTGGGCCAACCCTGTCATAAATGGGTTTAAACTAACCTAATCGGTAGATAGTAGTTTTTGGCGTGGATTAAGAAATTTTGGGTATGTTTTTGCTAGTTTTGTACAATAGATTCTTCCTAGGGCTGGTTGAAAGTGGTAGTTTTTTGTTAAATACTCTACATATTGTAAGTAGTAGTGGAAGTTAAGCTTTGGAACCCAATAAGCAAGGCTAGTTACATAGTGCATATGTGTACATGATTGAAAGTAAATATCAACCATGAGTGACTAATATCTTGATGGAAAACTCAAAACTATGGAATACCAGGGAAATTTTTTTGCATGGTTGGAAATACTAGCAATGTTCATGTGCGTTGCCACGAATCATAATTAGAATAATACTTATTCACAAACTTGATACAAAACACTCTAATTTTGATATACATATATCACTAGATATATATTATGTTTCAATTAGAATATATTCCTTGGGCTGTTTTGTTGAGGTCAGGGAGGGATGTGGTTGGTTTTAAGATACTAATTATGGGTTTTCTAGAAATTGGTAGACAAGTGGGATGTTTGTGAGAAAAAGCAACAACTTACCTCACGGTCGTTAGATGTAGATCTAATGGTCACAAACAACGGATGGCAGACACGCCATCATCACCAACTTAGTCTTCTGTAGGAGTACTAGCAAGATCCGTGCATTGCACGGAACATCAACATGCATTTTTTTTATAAAAACACTCGTTGTGATTGACCCATGCGGGAGTAATCCCATGTGTAAAAATTAATGATATCTCGAGAAATAGGAGATAAGGTGAAGAGGAGTGGGGCGTGGTGGTAATTGGTGGACGGACTGAGCGGAGGCATGGGGATTGACGACGCCGGCAGCGGCCACTAGGCCAGTTTGTTCCAGAGGCTTCCTTTCTTAATTGCTCAACAATGAGGTTGTTGGAGATAAGGATGAACGAGGGAAGGCCTTGTCTGCAAATGTGGAGAGGGGTGTGGGTATCTTTTAGTTTAATTTCCATCAGTCAGATATAGATCGGACGGTCTATATTTCTAGATGGCACGCGTACCGTCATCACCAACTCGGTTTTTTATAAGAGAAGGAATGTAAGTATGGAGATACAAACGTATTATCGATACTTGTTTCCGTAAACTAGCATCTACATTCTATTCAATGCCTCAGCATGTGAGGCCTTAGCACAATGACTTCTCGACTATGTACAACAAAGGCTTTCCCGTCACCGATAAGGAGGGGGTGACGGCGGCGCGCTTTTTGGCTTGATCTAGTCCTAGTAGTCATACTAGGTGGTCTAAGCACGTGTAGATTTATTCTTTTTCACGTCTCGTGTTCGCCGTACTGCCACGACTATTGATGAATAGACGGTAAGTTATTCGCGAGGAAACCCTTGTTGAGCGTGTTTGCGAGAGAGAGAGAGAGAGAGAGAGAGAGAGAGAGAGAGAGAGAGAGAGAGAGAGAGACAGTGTGCGTGTGTGATATGTCTAGAGACCGAGGCAATGATAACAGATTCTTTGTGTCTATGTGTGTTGAGGATAGAGAGAGACATGTACATGGGGCTTTGTGTTGTGTAACGTGGAGACACATATACATAATTAGAGAGTGAGTATGCGAGATACACATGCGGACATGGGGAGAGATGAGGATCCAGATTAATGGGTGTTTGTGCATGTCTGTGTGTGTTTGTGCGTGCGTTTGTGTGTGAGAGGGAGTGTGTGTATGTGGAGTACAGAGACCAGTAATGATGTAAACCTAGTATAAGGGAAGGGGGAATTGTGTGACATGTGTAGTAGCGGGATAGCATGGGTGCGGGCGGGGGGAGCAGACTATTTGGAAGACATCGATTGTGTGTGGGAGAGGTGTGTGTGTGTGTGTGTGTGTGTGAGAGAGAGAGAGCTAGCGAGAGAGAGAGAGAGAGAGAGAGAGAGAGAGAGAGAGAGAGAGAGAGAGAGAGAGAGAGAGAGGAAGATAGGGGGCGTTTGTGTCCATAAATGGCGTATAGATAGACAATGTTGATGTTGTTTGAAATTGGCCTATGTACAGAGACGCAAGGGAAGCGAGTCATTGTGTGTGATAGGGACTTCATGAGAGATCTAGAATAGATGGTGTAGAGAACAATGTCCGAGATCGATAACGATGATACATTAGGGAGCTATGGAAAGAGTCACGACATATATATATATATATATATATATATATATATATATATATATATATATATATAGGGAGGAGCTGGGGCGGGTCCGCATGTGGGAGAGATAGAAAGAGGAGAGTGGCGCACAAGGAGACAAAGTGTGCTTGTTTTGCAGTGGGGGTGGCGTGTGAGGTGAGTGTGCGAGAACCACATAACTAGGGAGATAGACGTTTGGGGGCGACGTTTTGTGTGTATGGGAAAGATACACTCTACATAGTGCGTGAGCTTGGGAAAGAGAGATGCCGGGAGACCTAGCTAGAGAGTGGGGGAAGAGATGTGTGCATTCCCAAGAGACAAAGTAATAGAGACCTATATTGGGGTCCGTACTTTAGAAGAGAGAGGGGTCTTAATGTGCTCGTGTGTTGGTGTTTGGGCGAGAGAACGACTTCTGTGTGTGTGTGGGGGGGGGGCACGAGGGGGGGGGGGTTGGCTTCAGATAAAGAGTGAGGTGTCTATATTTGAGGGACTTTAGCATAATTGAGATATACATGGTCAATAGTGTGTGCACTCAAGGTTGATCAATTTGTTTCACAGTTTGGACTATGAGATAATGATACTTTTGAACATGCGTGATATACTTTGATGTACCAGAATTACAAACCTAAGATTGGAATTTTGGAATTCGACTCCATCATTAGCTTCTGTAATTCATTTAAACAAAGGTACATTTTTAAGCCGGGATTTCATAATTTCAAATTCATATATCAAACCTAGAGATATACACATACGAGCATGTTCAAACTTTATAATCATCCACTTTATTCATACACATACACATTTTTGCTTTTGTCATCATATTTAGGATAAACACATTGGGAATTTCATTTGAATTGGACCATATGATGGTATTTGCTTGTAGTAGCTCAATGATCCATATTTGAATTGAATGGACAATCTAACTTTCGAGTTGGAGACATTGATTTTCAAAACTTGCTCTTTTTTTGCATGCAAAACAAACAAATTCTCGGCCATGATATCATAGTCGGCTGTACAAGAGCAGAATATAATTTCAGGTGCCAAAAGCTTTCAAACTTCCCGCTCACATGGAAATATCTCGCACCCGAAAGTTTAGCCCTGTGATATTCCTGCTTTACCCCTGCCACATGAACGGAAAAGGGCTGCTTTGGTAACTCCATTGTTTTCCCCTCTTTGCCCCCAACATTCTTCCCAGAGCCCTCCTTCCCTCCCGACCCCCCAACCACGGCAAGCCGCCGAATCTAGTCCTCCGCCGCAGCGGTGGACCTCACACCGACGGATCTACCTTCCGCACCTTGGAACGCCTAACCGCCAACTCAACACTTCACCGAGCCGCGCAGCGATCGGGTTTGTACACCGCTCCAGATCTCCTTGACCGCCATCATGGTCCACCGCACGGATCTGCTTAACCGCGCCCTCGTCCACCACAGTGTAGGCCCTTCATCGACACCTCGTCCGCCCTTCGCTGGCCCTTCATACAAGCCCTCGTCCGCCGCAACAGATCCGCCTCACCGAAAGCACTGTACAATGCGCCCGCCGAAGCCTTCGTCCACTACACCAGACCCACTCCACGGACGCCATATTCAACTCCACCGGCCCTGCTTCACCGACGCCGCAGCCTCATCAGGTTATTTTGATCTGTACTCCTTCAGTTTTTCTCTTTATTGTGCAACTGTTCACTTACCAGAGATGAGCTTTCTTGTATGTTGACATGCGTCGCAACTGTAGCACCAGAGCTGCTTCAGCGACGGCGATAGCCGGCCCAAACTCAACCGCAACACGAGCACCACCGACGATCCTTAGCTATCAAGTATGCCAATGATACCCATACGCCGCCAAGCATCAGGTACTATTATCCAATGGCCGGCACCTATGTTCACTTTCTTAGCATAAGCACCACACCTTTGAATTTCTTCAGTGCATCATTCAGTTTTTCATGAGACGCGTTATTCTCCTTGCACCTGTAGGGCCATACTTCTGGCAGTGAACATGTTACATGTGCTAAATTACATACCAGTGCACATATAGTTAATATGCTTTAGTTTTGTCCTAAGTATTACTGTACTTCCTAGATATCACTGCCTATTATTTTACTTCTTGCATGCCATATTTATGATAATGGTGTTGTTCTGATGCCACCTGTTTGTTCCATCAGAGCGCTTCATGTTCTCTATGCTTAATTACACATCAGCAAACTAGCATATTGTTCTGCTGGTTTTTGTTCGTTTTACCCTACATTTTCTGATGCTAGCTATTACATCACTACTACGAGCCTCTGTTCATTACTTTTTTGTGTGTTCTTGATCTTCCCAAGTTGCATGACTAATTTGATGCTTCTATTAATTATGGAGCTGCCAACCCCATCAAGCAAAATATTTGTTCTTTTGGGGCTGGCACCTCGAACAAGCATAAAAATAGAGGGAAGCAGATATGTTGCCGTGTATGCACACACCCTTCTTTCATTAGTTTAGATGAACCATTGATGATCAATTTGAACCAGTGCATGCGATTAAAATTATTTTTTTCCTAAATAGAGGGTGCAGAATAAACTACAACAAGTAGATTTGCAACCACGGGATGCTGAAGATATCTTCAAAGAACATTGCAACAGCAGCGAGGCTTCACAACAACATATGGTAAGCCAGTGTGTTTTAGTACATGTGAAATGTAATGCGTGTGGGCTACTTTATTGGCGTGTGCCTCAACCTGTAATCCTCTGAGAATAACAAATAGTTCAGTTATGCGCTTTCTTGTATTGCTTGATTCAATGCTTGTTTGTTACTTGTTACACTATACCTGAGTTGGCCAATATGTCAGCAGTGCCTGCTGTACTATCGTAAAGAAATGCATGCCTAGTTCATTTGAGTCCTTAACTTTTCCTCTGAAATTCATCACAAGATTGTCTTCGTAGTTTATATGAGGCCACACTGTTAAGTGCTTTCTCAGATTATTACAACTGCTTAGATGCCTTGGCAACTTAAATATAGCGGTGGTACACTCCCTTTCAACTAGGGATGTCAACTGGGTCCCGTTTAATCCCGATTAAAGTCCACTAGTGGTATGATAGTTCAAAAGAGTTTTTGTTTTTTGAGGAAAATGAACCAGGGAGAAAGCAAAAACTAACTAGATGGGACTGGCGGATGTCGTTTATTTGCCACTTACATCCCTAGTTTCATCTTACCATTTTAATTTCTTTTCGGCTGATGCTGCTTCGAACCTTTTAAATATAGCATGCCATGCTCGGCAATAATTCATATGTCGTTTACCATGTAAGCTTACTTCCTGGATCATGCAATAAATATCTCTTACTTATGTCCAGCGGAAACCTTCCAGGATGCCGTTCACACTAGGACACAATGTACAAACCCAGAATCTATTTGTGGAAGCAGTACGCCATCCATGTTACCAGATGGTAGCAGTTCAGAGGCAACACCGCGGGAGAGCAGTCTGAGCACATATATTATAGTTCTTGAGGCTCTACTAGAGGCAGAAAGAGAAGGTGTGGCTGTCATGAATGAGGTAATCTCGATCTTGAAGCTGGAAATTATGCAATTAGCTGCACGCATTATGCAAGCAACCCAAGAATTGGAGGAAGTAAGAATGTTGCATTTGAAGACGGAGGAGGTCCTGCTGATTCTGCTATCTGAAGCCCAGGGTAATATCAGTTCTTCTTTAGATAGCAGTTGAAATTGTCGTTATATTATTGTACTTGCACGTTGTGTCATGTCTCTGAATGGATTATGTTGTAAGACCCCCTATGTTGTCCATGTGTTGTAATGATTCGAATTTTTTAGGCGAGGTAATCCTCAATACTTGTATGATTGACATAAGATGAATTGTTTTTCGTGTGAGCATATTGTATTGGATGAAATAATTGTTTGACTCCAAGTGTATCCAACCTACTGAATTCGAAGATCACGGCATTTATAAATCATAATCATATATAAAGGTGGAATAAATCTGTGTTGTGGTTTTGAAGAAATAAATAACAAAACGTAGATTTATCTGTGGATATTCGTAATCGAATAAAAATTGGATTTGGATTTAGTTGCCAAGGCCCAGGGCGAACATGAATGCTAATTCTCCCAAGTTTTGAACGAAGCGGCTAAACTACCACTATCATTTGTGGGCTGCCTGAAGCAAGTGTTTGCGAGATGGAAATTACTGTCTACCCCTAACACTTGACGACCGTTTTTACACTGCCATTGATAGGGGTAGACTAGTAACTTCAATCAGACGTGACACGACGGCCTCTGAGCCCATTCAGACATGGTGGGTGAGGGAGTCCTGGATTAGGGGGTGTCCGGATAGCCGAACTATCACCGTTAGCCGGACTCCTGGGCTATGAAGATACAAGATTGAAGACTTCGTCCCGTGTCTGGATGGGACTTTCCTTAGCGTGGAAGGCAAGCTTGGCGATACGGATATGTAGATCTCCTACCATTGTAACCGACTCTGTGTAACCCTAACCCTATCCGATGTCTATATAAACCGGAGGGCTTTAGTCCGTAGGACGAACAACAATCATACCATAGGCTAGCTTCTACGGTTTAGCCTCTCTGATCTCGTGGTAGATCTACTCCTGTACTACCCATATCATCAATATTAATCAACAGGAGTAGGGTTTTACCTCCATCGAGAGGGCCCGAACCTGGGTAAAAACATCGTGTCCCTTGTCTCCTGTTACCATCCGCTTAGACGCACAGTTCGGGACCCCCTACCCGAGATCCGCCGGTTTTGACACCGACATTGGTGCTTTCATTGAGAGTTCCTCTGTGTCGTCGTTGTCAGGAAGGATGCCTCATCCCGTCTTTAAAGATGGCACCATTCCCAAAGGAGCTTTGGCCACCGGCCAAACTCTCCGGCTAGGCGGTTTTCTTATGGCCGCCTGTTCGGCCGCCGCGCCGACGATGACTTCCCGGGTCATCGAAAGCAATCTTCACGTGAACTCGGAACTCGCCGAGCAGTTAGATCTGATGGAGCTCTTTTCCTTGAACGAGCTCTTGGATCACATCGCCGCCCTGGGAGTCGCTATAGACTATGATCAGATTGGGCCTAAAACCGATCTGAGAGAGATCAACTCTCCCCAGGTTACCCACCACGTTGCTGTGGTAGAGGAACAATACGGCGACTCTTCTCCTGCCTTACGGACTAGCTATGTACGTATTCCTGACCCCTCCATGCCGGATTCCCGCGGAGGGGAGGACACCACTCAAACCCTGAACTTAAAGTCAGGCAACGGGCTAGATTCATTGGACAACCTCCAAGAACCCAAGCTTCCATGTTCGGAAACTTCTTGACCCCTGAATCTTAGATCGGACGGGGTTCGGAATTTAATTCCACCCACCCACCCAAACATAAGCGATCTATCCCAAATTCGGCGAGAGCCCGGTGAAACAATACATCATTACTGGGCCAGATTCCTCCTGGTTATGGATAGGATAAAGGACTGCCGCGAGGAGGACGCAATCTCATTCTTCTGCAATAATTGCATGGACAAGGGAATCCTAAATGCCATAAGTCATCGTGAAATTACACGCTTGCTGACTTGGCGTCCATAATCTGAAAATCTTTACTTGCGATGGAGAGCGCTGGAAAACTGAAATCAAATTTTGGGATAATCCGGCCCCGAATACGACCCTAGTCCGAAACAAAAGGGTGCATCATCACCAGGCACCTGGGTTACATACCAAAAAGCAAAAACCCCCCAAGGGGCATGGAACCGTACTGGAGGGATGGCTCAATGGACCTGCAAAATTCATAGCACGAGGCGTCACTCCAACTCATAGCCTTAGAGCATGTTGGATACTACAGCAGTGGCCAAAAGTGGCGAAGAGCTCTTAGCTCGAGCACCAGCCCAACAATACTGTCTGGTATTAACAGTCTTGAGACTTTCAGATCAAATAATATGCGAAGCGAACACTCCGCAGCCTTGCGAAGTCCACCGATAGCAACAATAAATCCATGGGTGACCGCCTATTACTTTTAACGCCGATGGCGGGCCTAAATGCGAACAGCCCGGCGCCACCCTGATTGGTCCTCAGTCCAATAGTGGGCGGCTTCGCCTTACCAAGGTACTCATGGGCGGCGGCGGATTAAACCTCATCTCTGAGAAACCCTTCAAAAATGGAAATAGGCTGGAGCCGCATGGATCAAGAAGCACAACCTTTAGAGGAATAATCCCGATCGGGAAGCATCTTTGAGGAGTCCCGGACTAGGGGTGTCCGGATAGCGGACTATCGTCACGGCGGACTCTAAGACTATGAAGATACAAGATTGAAGACTTCATCCGTGTCCGTATGGGACTTTCCTTGGCGTGGAAGGCAAGCTTGGCGATACGGATATGTAGATCTCCTACCATTGTAACCGACTCTGTGTAACCCTAACCTATCCGGTGTCTATAAACCGAGGGTTTTAGTCCGTAGGACGAACAACAATCATACCATAGGCTAGCTTCTAGGGTTTAGCCTCCTTGATCTCGTGGTAGATCTACTCTTGTACTACCCATATCATCAATATTAATCAAGCAGGAGTAGGGTATTACCTCCATCGAGAGGGCCCGAACCTGGGTAAAAACATCGTGTCCCTTGTCTCCTGTTACCATCCGCCTAGACGCACAGTTCGGGACCCCCTACCCGAGATCCGCGGTTTTGACACCGACATTGGTGCTTTCATTGAGAGTTCCTCGTATGCGTCACCGATAGGCCGATGGCTCCTTCGATCATCAACAAAGACGCGGTCGGGTGAGACTTTTCTCCCGTACAGATCTTCGTGTTGGCGGCTTTGCAATCTGCGGCCAATTAAGCAGCCATCTGGAGCAGATCAAAAGCTTCGCCCCTGGCCATCAGGTCGATTTGGAAGTTTGAACTATCGGCCAATATCCGCGGAGACTTGATCTTGACGGATTCGAGCCGCAACCAAGCGTGCGCACCGTCTCGATGGGCATGATCTAGCTCTGCCGCGAAAGGCCCCGGAGGCCGCACGATATCCGCTCCGACCCTTAATCCGGGCGGATTCCCCGATCGAGGGCGAGTGGTTGGACACCGCCTCGGGGGCTACAATCTCTACGGCGATCGAGCGAACTCCATCCATCGCTGTGAAGACCTCGACTCGGTGCGGACTCCTCTCCGGACTCCGAACCCTCCGTGCCCCTGCCAATCGAACCCGATTGGCGCGGTCATGGAGTTCACGACGCGGACATCTTTCACACTTCGCCCTTTGGCGACATCCTGAATTCACTAAATCTCTCTTTATCCGGAGAGCCTGGCGGACTACGGTCGGGAAGGTTGGGATGCGGACAACGAAGAAATTCAACGCCACCCACCACCCACATCGTAGCCAGCGCCGAAAGCTTACACGGCGTGCTCGATTTTGACTCAAGACATCGGCGGTATGGGCGGCGATGTAGGAGACAACAATGAGCCAGCACCTATAGGATCTTTGGACAACCACCTCATCTCATGATGTATACATGGTGGATACACCTAAAGGAAATGAAGACGAGGAACAATGGGACGCTACGAAGGATAAATCCCTCGAAAAGCAGTCAAAACGGCAACGTAAACGTCAATCAAAGTCCCGCCTCAACAAAGACCCAGCCATAGACCAGGGCGAACCGGTGGACAACGAACAAGCTATCGAGCAATCGTCCGAACAAGACAACTTGGATAAACAATCTGTCCTCGGCGAAGACAACAGTCCGAACGATCTAACGCCGGACAAACTATTGGAGCAAAATGACCTCCAGAAAAGGCTCGTCGGCACTGCGCGTAGCCTGAAAAAGCAGAAGCGGAAGCTCAAAACAGCGGAAGATGCACTCAGGATCAGATGGAGCAAAGTATTCAGCACCCAGAACAAATGTACGGCGACGATCGCCGAGCAAAGACTACCGAAAAGAAAGATATTGCCTGAATTGACGAGGAGGCCTTAGAGCCCCACAATTAAAAAGCAAGAAGGCCACCCGGTCGGATGGGCGACCTCACGGCAAAAAGAGCGGCGAATGGTGCCGCAGACACAAGCCAATATGCGATCCGCATAAGGATTCACATCAAAGGATGGCCCGGTTAGGTCCATCTATGGGCCAAGAAAGCATGCTCGTCAAAGCAATGCAATCGCCAAAATTCAAAGATCACGGCACACCCAAATATAGGGGCGCCAGCACCCCTATGTTTCACCGATGAGGTCTTTGGATCATAATTTCGGTGAGATTCAAACCCGTAAAATAGAGGCATCTGACGGAACAATGACCACAGATGCGGATTGAGGATTACATCCTCCACATACACATGGCTTGAGGAGATGATCTCCACGCCATAAAATACTTACCCTTAAACTCAAAGGGCCAGCTCGGCATTGGCTTAAAAGCCTCCCGAAAATACCATTGGAAGCTGGGAAGAGCTCGAGGATGCATTTGGGCAAATTCTGAGGGGACTTATGTCCACCCTCCGGATGCAAGCGATCTAAGTCACATAACTCAACAGCCGGAGAGTCAGCCGGAAATTCAGGAACAGGTTCCTTACTAAAAGAACCAAATAGTCATTGTCCAGACGCTTGAAGCCTTAGCAGCTTTCAAACACAACGTCCGGGACGAATGGCTCGCTGACACCTCGGCCAAGAAAAGCCAAGAACAATGGCCGCATTAACAAGCCTCATGACCGCTTTTGTGCGGGAGAGGATAGCTAGCTAGCAAGATGCAGCACCAGCGACCCAAGTACATCGAAATCAGGGATGGAAATGGGAAACCACGGCGCAACAAGGGCCAGCGCCGGATTAAAAGGAACAGTCCAAAGAGCACGGCAGTCAACGCCGGATTCAAAAGCTCACGGCAGAACAACAAAAAACTGTCCCTTAAGGACAATAGCGATGAGCTATCCAACTTCAACAAAATCTTGGACAAGATATGTCAAATCCACAGTACTCCTGGGAGGCCTGCTAACCATACCCACCGAAATGGTTGGGTCTTCAAACAGTCGCGGTGAACACCCGAACACAAGGGCTCGACACACCAAGTGAAGATGACGATGGCGCCACAGCGAGCCCCGAAAACAAAAAGACTTTCCCACAAGAGGTTAAAACAGTAAACTCACTTCTCGTGATCAAAAGGAAAAAAGCAAGCGGCGCCCACTAAAAGGCGCGCCGCTGCTGGTTGTCAAAACCAATCACCTTCGACCATCGTGACTATTCGAAAATATCCGAATGCAGGATGGACTGCCACGATCTTGGATCCTATAATCGACGGTTCCAATTTACACGAGTCCTCATGGATGGCGGCAGTGACATAAACCTGATATATCGGGACACAATCCATGAGGATGGGGATAAACCAACCAAAATTCGTCATAGCAACACCTCCTTTAAAGGAGTAATGCGAGCCCATATGCCCATTATGCGGGCTCCATACTGCTAGAAGTTGTGTTCGATTCATCCAACAACTTCCGTCGCGAAAGATTACTCTTCCATATCGCCCGTTTAAAGTAGCCATCAAGCACTATTGGGACCTTGAAGCTTTCGCCCGCTTTAACGCAATACCGCATTATGCATCTCTAACACTTAAAATGCCGGTCCACGCGGCATCATCTCGTTAAAAGGAAGTATTAAGTGTTACTCGAGCACGGAAGAACGGGAGACTGCCTTGACAGCCCCACAGCTATCCGGCTCGCTAGGCAAAGAACCGAATTGGTCATTCAAACCCGGACACGGCTAGACGAGTCCGGCGCCTACTAGCGGCATACCCCCATACAAGGGGCTGCATGCATGTATAACAAGAGACAATAAAGCTCAACTTTATTCACTTCTTCGAACCATACTCTGTTTATTTAATATTAAGTACATCTTTTGCACGATCCTTTTTCTTTTAAACTAAGTTCCTCTCTTTTACGAGATGAACAATGTGCTACACGTCCCGGATATGGCACTTGGAGACACAGCGCAGAGCGTGCGGTAGACCCCGTTGCAAGGATTCTTTTGATTAAGACCTGCGTAAACCTTTTTCTTGTCTCTTGTTAATATACATCCCCGGTTCCTTATTATAACCGAGGAGGAGGCTGGCATTTTGGCATTGGCCGCACCAGAATTTTTATGCGTGCACTGACACACGGGGCTTAGGGCATTATTCTCCCCATTTTCATAAAGACCGAATACCTTAGGGAGTATTCGGCGTCTCGAGTTAGGCCTTATATGCATCAGCTCCGAATCATGTCTTTGGTCAAATGTTGGGTTGCCCGGCTCCTGTGTTTTGCTGCCTTACGTTCCGTTTTCATAGCTAACGCGGCACCAGGAGAACTACAGTGATTGTGCTCCGGTTCGGCCGGGCGAGCACCTTAGTAGAGAAAGCCGAAAACTGACTGTCATGATATAGCGAGAGACTGGTCAACCACTCGATGACTCACAGGAATGTTTAGGATTCCTCCGCATTAACGAAGGACGGTTTTCGGTCGGGCATACGCACTTTAATTCGGGAGAGTGCGGTGCCCAGGGCTATATAGTAGCCCCACCTCAAACTCCTATGGCTAAGTGAAAGTGATAAAGCATTATAGTCCGGTTGCCTGGTTTGCTACGCTATCACCTCCTTAAAAGGACCAAGACGTTGGATTAAGTGTGAAAAAAGCGCTTTCTTTGCAAACACCCCCGCACTATGTGCGTGGGGGCTGAAGCCAAGGACTGCCATCTTTCAGGTTATATACACATATAGATAAATGGCCGCACAGGGAGTAGTTTACTACTTGAACGCACATGTATAAAATGCTCTTATATTATATTTCAACATTGTTTTCACAAATCAAACATGTCATTTAAACATAATATCCTTTGAGCACTGCGTCTCTATTAAACGAGCGCCCGGCAGGACTTCTTCAAAGTAGTGCTCAACAGGTACTCAGCTTCTGTTCGAATCTTGGGATGCAACGTCGGTGGCCTTCATCTCTGCCCAGTATGTCTTGACACGGGCAAGAGCCATCCACGCTCCCTCAATACACGCCGATCGCTTCATTGCGTCATCTGCGAGTACCGCACAAGAAACTGCTGCACTAAACCAAAATAGCTCTTGGTGGGGTCCGCCCGACCACAAGTGAATCAAGACATGCTTCATGGCAAATCCGGACAACCGATTCAGCTCGGCCCATTCGGCCAACCAATCGGTCAGCGGCGGAAGGGCCTCCGGACTATGGAATTGTGACCAATATAGCTCTTCCCTTACATGCCTTTTGGCCCCGGAAGTGCTCAACAGCGTCCATGGCGCTTCGCCGCCAAGTCGAGATAAGCATCCACGAACTCCACAACTTATCCAAGCGAGCATACTTTGGATCTATATATTTCCTCCGCAGCGAAGCGGACTTGGGGAACCCTCGCGGCGACACCTCCGGGTCGTCCGCTTCCTATGAGTCTGCGACAGTGGAAGCGTTTAGCTCTCCATCATCTCCGGAAGAAGATCCCGAAGGCGAGCTCTGCTGAGAAGGGCTGAGGTCGAACTACAAGGTACAATTTAAGCTTATCTTCATGAATAAATACAGGGATGTTCCTTATTTACAAGACCCCTTCTTTTTACTTACGGCTCGCTGGAGGGCTGATCCCCTCGGGGAAATAATGCGGCTGGGTTACTTCCCAGCGCCGGACTCTCTGCCGAAGATTCCTTTCCCCTCTTTGAGGCCTTGACCTCCGGATCTTCCGAAGCGGTCCTCTTCTCTCCTCGGAAGGTGGGACTCTTAATCCCTCCTTCCTTGATAGCCTCCTTCGTAGAGGCGGTTGCTTCCCCGCTCCCCCCTTCGCCTTCTTCAAAAGGCGCGACCTTCAACATCTTGGTCAACATGGGATCCGGCGTGGTCTCGGGAGGAGTCGGACACCTTATTAACTTTGCCTTGGCTATCCACTCCTGTTCAAGCGGCTCCTTTAAAGGGCATATATATAAAATAAATGAATGAACAGCTTGTCGGTTAGAGGACTACTTACTTGAGTATCTGGCGATTGCAGCTTAGTCCTGCGTCCTCGGTCAAGTCGAACACTTCTCTTGTGATCGAAGAACAGTTTATACATCTCCACGGCGTCGTGCCCATAAAATTTTGGAGAGCTCGTGGTCCCTCGGATTAATTCCCACAGGCGGAGGGCAGCGTTTGCAGGGCTGAAGCGCCGGATCACCATAACCTGCGCCACTGCGACCAGATTGATCCCTCTTTCACGGAGGTCTCGAATCGGCCTGCAGCAAGGGAACGTCCTTGGGCGGCCCCAGTCGAGCCTTGTTTGACCCATGATCGAGCAGCTGTGGTGGACCTGGCGGAAGGCGGGGCGCGCCGCCCATTTGGTGTCCCCGGGGCGGTGATATAAAACCACTCCCGTTGCCACAAACCAAGCTCCTCTTGAAAAGAGCCCTCGGGCCACGGACATCAGCACATTTGCTTATGACCACCCCTCCGCACTCTGCTTGTTGCCCTTGATCATCTTTGGCTCCACCTTGAAGGTCTTGAGCCACAATCCAAAGTGGGGGTAATATGGAGGAAGGCCTCACATCGACAATGAATGACGAGATATGGAGGATGGACTCAGTTCAAGTCATGGAAATCAAGCCCATAATAAAACATGAGCCCCCGCACAAAGGGATCCGTCGGGAAGCCTAAACCCGAAGGAAGTGGGACCTTGAACACCACGTTCTCGCCGGGCTCGAGAGTGGGAATGACCTGCCACGGAGCAGGCAGCCTATCACGAGATCTCGCGGTTAGATACTGGCGTCGGCGCAGCTTTAGCACATCTTCCTCTGTGACGGAGGAAGACATCCACCGCCGTGCTGGTCGGATCGGACATCGTCGAAAGTCCGAGCGCCAATCTGAAGCTTTGGGTGTTGGAACTCGAAGCGAGGCGAACTTCGATGGAGGGTGTAAAAAGAAGAGGGCCTTGGTCTCATTATAAGGAGGTTGAATACCAAGAGCCCACCCCCTGGTCGATTAGGACTCGCCTTTGATAGAGGAGGCAGGCCAACGGGCACGGTTGGGTTACCCACGTCTGTATTGATGAGAATCCTGAAATAAGGGGGCACGATCTATGCTTTGATAAGACGTGCCAAGGAAACCGCCTCGCTAAACACGCTGAGGTGGAACAGTAAAAACGATTCATATAAAGGCCTAGCCGTGGTGTGATGTCACGCCCGAATCGTCAGCAGATCTGTGCAAAATTATTCTCTCTACGGTGTTATGTGGAACTTGTTTTGCGAGCGGACACTATCCTTGTGTTCAAAACCTTCTATGAAGTATTCGGAGGAGGAACCCGCCTTGCAATGCGAAGACAATATGCGCTGGACTCGTCGTCATTGAAGCCTGGTTCAGGGCTAACTTGAGGAGTCCGGACTAGGGGTGTCCGGATAGCGGACTATCGCCACGCAGACGGACTCTAAGACTATGAAGATACAAGATTGAAGACTTCGTTCCGTGTCCGGATGGGACTTTCCTTGGCGTGGAAGGCAAGCTTGGCGACACAGATATGTAGATCTCCTACCTTTGTAACCGACTCTGTGTAACCCTAACCCTATCCGGTGTCTATATAAACCGGAGGGCTTTAGTCCGTAGGACGAACAACAATCATACCATAGGCTAGCTTCTAGGGTTTAGCCTCTCTGATCTCGTGGTAGATCCACTCTTGTACTACCCATATCATCAATATTAATCAAGCAGGAATAGGGTTTTACCTCCATCGAGAGGGCTCGAACACAGGTAAAACATCGTGTCCCTTGTCTCCTGTTACCATCCGCCTAGACGCACAGATTGGGACCCCCTACCGAGATCCGCCGGTTTTGACACCGACACATGCTGTCTGAGGGAAAGATCACACGGATGTGGTGTTAAACGCACGCCGGACAATTATAGGTCCGAGGAGGTCACATTCCAAGTGGCCCCGTTCAGCGTGGATACCACGCTCCATTGGGCGAGAGGCATTCACAATTTTCAAGCTATACCCCATTACGGGTACATGAAGCTCAAAATGCCCGGACCCAACAAATTATCACTCTCGCTAGTGACCGGACATAGCGCTCGCGCCGAAAATAAAATAGCCGCACTTGCCTTGTGGCACTATCCGAAGCCCTAGCGGCAGAGGAACTCACTACGCTGCGCTCCACGGTGGACAGGGACGATGTGATACTCGATAAGAGATCCAAGTCCACCTCTTTTAAACCGGCAGACGAAATAGTCAAATTCCAATTCCATCCAACGGACCCTACAAAAACGGCCTCCATTGGGGCACAATTAAACCCTGATGTGGATGCCGCATTCACGAAATTTCCTCTACGAAAATTGGGACATTTTGCTGGCACCCTTCGGACATGCCAGAATCCCGCCGTGGTGGCGAGCACAGCCTAAATATCCTAAAAGGATTCAAGCCGGTCAAACAAGCTCTCCGGCGTTTCTCCGAACCCAAGAGACAGGCCATGGGAGAGGAGCTAGCCAAACTATTGGAGGCCGGATTCATCAGAGATATTAAACATCCGGACTGGCTAGCAAACCTGGTAATGGTACCAAAGAAGGACAAATCCTGGCGCTTATGTGTCGATTTTAAGGACCTTAACAAGGCTTGCCCAAAGGATCCCTTCCCCCTCCCCCGCATCGATCAAATTATCGACGCTACCGCAGGACACGATTCATTGTGTTTCCTCAACGCATACTCCGGCTACCACCAAATTAAGATGGCAGAGCCAAACCAAGCCGCAAAGGGCATTCATCACTCCATACGGCCCATTCTGCTTCAACACAATGCCTTTGGGCTCAAAAACGCTGGGGCAACATATCAGCGCATGATTCAGACATGTCTGGCAAACCAGATTGGCAAAACAGTGGAGGCATACGTAGACGATGTGGTCGTCAAATCCAAGCATGTCGAAACCCTAGTCGACGACTTGAGGCTCACATTCGATAATCTCCAAACATATGACATCAAGCTCAACCCGGAAAAATGTGTTTTCAGCGTACCAGCCGGAAAGCTCTTGGGCTTCATTGTATCCTGTAGAGGAATTGAAGCAAATCCAGCCAAGATCCGAGCTCTGTCACAATTGGATATCCCCAGAGACCTCAAACAAATACAAAAATTGACCGGATGCGTGGCGGCTCTAAGCCGCTTTATCTCCCGCTTAGGAGAAAAGGCATTACCCCTTTATCGCCTCCTCCGGCGCACCGAACTCTTCAAGTGGACGGATGCTGCCACAGCCGGACACGAAGAAATCAAAGCCATATTGGCAACAAATCCGGTCCTGGCCGCGCCCAACATGGGCGAACCAATGATATTATACATCGCAGCAACCCATCAAGTTGTAAGCACGGTGCTCGTTGTCGAACGAGAAACGGACGGACACAAGTTCGCTCTCCAAAAACCAATTTACTACGTGTCCACTGTCCTAACTCCATGCAAGCCATGGTACCCGCATTATCAAAAGATAGCATACGCGGTGTTCATGGCATCCCGGAAGCTGCGACACTACTTCCAAGAGTGTTCGATAACAGTAGCCTCCGAAGTACCTCTTAATGACATTATAAACAACCGCGACGCAATGGGCCGGATTGCTAAGTGGGCCATTGAGCTCCTCCCGTTCGACATAACCTACAAACCACGGCGAGCTATTAAGTCGCAAGTTTTGGCTGACTTCATCACGAATGGATGAAGCGAACTCCCTAAAATGCGGCGCATATTCCAACTGGATCATGCACTTCGACGGCTCCAAAATGTTGGCGGCACTGGGGCTGGCGTCGTTCGCGTCCCCAACCGGAGATACAATCAATCGTACTTCAAATAATGTACACGGACTCCAACAACGCGGCGAATCTGAGGCCCTACTACATGGTCTCCGGATGGCAGTCTCCATGGGCATTCAACGCCTAGAGGTGCGCGGGGATTCGAACCTCGCGATATCCCAAATAAATGGGGACTTTGATGCCAAGGATCCGAAAATGGCAGCTTATCACAATGCCGTCCTAAAAATGTCAGCTCGGTTTGAGGGGCTTGAATTTCACCATATAGCCCGGGATAACAACCAGGCAGCAGAGTGTTGGCACGCATTGGCGCAAAGCGCGACGCCGTCCCCCCCAATATCTTCCTAGAGAGGCTTTTCAAGCCATCCGTACTATGGGAGGGAGAGTCCGGAAATAACAACCTGGACCCAACCGCATTGCCCCACACCAAACATTCCGACATAGTTGGTGGTCCCGCCAATGAAATAACACCGTCAGCCCACGAAATTATGGCAGTCATCGCCCCATGGACAGAACCATTCCTAGCCTACCTAACTAGGCAGGAACTTCCCGAGGACCAAAACGAGGCCTCACTGCATAGTCGGCGGTCTAAAGCCTATAAGGTCCATGAGGATAGCTTTATAAGAAAAGCACAACCGAGTCCTTCAAAGGTGTATCTCCGAAGAGGAAGGCGGAATCTCTGGCTGAAATTCATGCGGACACGGTGGGCACCATGCAGCAGCCGGGCCCTTGTAGGCAAGGCCTTCCGTACAGGATTTTATTGGCCGACGGCCGGGTAGATCTCAGGACTTAGTCCAGCGATCGTCGGTTGACAGCTCTTTGCTAATCAAAGCCACATGCCACCCACCGCCTCAAAACTATACCCATCACCTGGCCCTTTGCGGTGCAGGGGCTGACATGGTTGGACCCCTTAAGGAGGAACCCACAAGCAAAAATACCTATTGGTCATGGTGGATAAATTCACCAAATGGATAGAGGCCAAGCCTGTAAAAGCGGCGAATCCGGACCGGTGATAGACTTCATATCGAGGGTAGTACACCGCTCTGGCGTCCCCATAGCATCATCATGATAACGGCACGAACTTCACGCGCCGCGAGGTTAAATTCTGGTGCAAAACATGGGCATCAAGCTCGACTACGCTTCATCTATCACACCCAAACTAAAGGTCAAGTCGAGCGAGCAAGCGGTCTAATCATGGCGGCATTAAACCCGGACTAGTGCGGTCCCTCAAGGAATCTAACACGCCTTTGGGTAGAGGAGCCGACTCCGTACTCACGGGGCTGCGGACCACGCCGAATCGCACTACGGATTCACACCATTTTTATGGTATACGGCACGCGAGGCAGTTTTGCCTGCGACATAATTCATGACTCACCTCGCGTGCGCATGTACGAAGAAAGAGAAGCCGAGCTAGATCGGCGGGACAGCTTGGACGCCTTGGAGGAGGAGCGTGACGTGGCAAAAGCTCGTTCCGCATTCTATCAACAACAGGCTCGAAGATATCAAAGCAGGGAAGTACAGGCCAAAGCTTACAACGTTGGCGAACTAGTTCTACGCCCGTCGGACAAGAAAAAGGACAAACTCAAGCCCAAATGGGAGGGTCCCTTCATCATCGACCAAGTCCTGACCGGCGGAGCGTACTGTCTGCGAAACGCATCGGATAACCGACTCGAGCCGAACCCATGGAACGTAGCCCGTCTCCGAAGATTCTACGCCTAGCGCCGGATTCTGAGTTTGTCTCCTTCCTCCGTCCATATTTTATATTTTAAGCTGTCTTTTATTTCTCTCCTTCTCCCTCCCTTTTTTCGAAGCCGTTAAAGGCTCGTTTGCGCATTGTCCGCACACACTTGGCGCGCTATCCGCTCATTATACTCGGGGCTTCTTTAATGAAGCTTATTTATCGGGCTTTATGCCCAACACATGTCACACTTCGCATGTACCTTTTATTCACCATTATATGCATCGATATGACTTAAGTTTTGGCCAAGCTGGGTTGCTGGCTCATGTGCTTACCCCTCGTTCCCGATTGTTTGGCTAGGTGGTAAAGGAGCACCTCATGATTGTTACCGCCGGTCAACCGGACGTGTACCTCGGATCGGGTGAAGCCGAAAGCTAGCGTTCTTAAGGGAATATTCGGTTGGTGAACTAAAAGATGATTTTTTATTTTTCATTTATCTGCCCCCAGATGCTTTTCTGCTTTTTTCGCAGTCCGGACATGCACTTTAGGGCATGCCTCCCATGGAAAGGAACCCCTAACAGAACTATTCTCCCTGGAAGATGTTTCTTACTAACCATGTAATGTAACATAACTAGTTGGGCACTTGTCTGATAAAGCACTCATGACCCCTACGCCTGGTCTCCACGCATGCCCGGTTTTACATAACCGCGAGGGTATTCGGACACCTCCGAACTATTGGGTCCCGAGGTTGAAGCAAAAAGGTCCGCTCGACAAGCGATCTACAATCGGCTAGAAGGCATTTTACATGTCATTTTAAATTACATAGTCAAATTGAGTGATTGTATTCCTCTTCAATGCCGTATAATAGGCTGTCTAGTTTACAGATCCTGCTGGGAATACTTTGCAGCCAACTCTACTTGGCCGTACACTAAGCTCACAGGATCTCCTTCCGTCGGGCCCCACAGTCCGACCTCAGCCATGTGGTTTGGGTCCGCCCGTGTCCGCGTCTTCACCATGGCCCGAGCCTCCTGGCGCCTTGACAACAGCCGATATCTTCCATAGTCGGAAGCGCCGCGTGCTCCATGAAGCTTCTCGCAAGCTCTCCAAGGCCTTCGGCAGGGAGATAGATGGCCACAAGGCCTGGGCGACGCCTTTCATCACCTGCCGAACTCGTTCGTGCAGTTGAAATAGCTCGGGAAGAAGGTCACCCGTAGAACCGGGCATTTCCTCTTCCGGACGACCCGTGAGCATACCTACAGACATAACTCTATTAATTGACTTCCTCGCCGAACTCTTTTTCAAAGTTCGCTCAAGCACTTACTATAAATGCCGCGGCGAAGTCGCCGATTCTCCTTCACGAGTCAGCATAGCTGAGCACGAACATCCTTTAGTTCCTCACCCAGCTGGGTGTTGGCATCTTGAGATTATTTTTCTCTTGCCTCACCCTTGTAAGCACATTCTCACCGCCTTCAACCGCGCAAGAGCTGTTGCTTGTCCGGATCTAGTCCGCGCCATCTGCAATATTATTGTCGATTACACACACGCCGCAATTCACAAACTATTTATCTTTTGAAGTATATATTACGGAGGGGTCTCGTGGCCTCCCTACAGTGCTAGTCTTGCCTCAAGTTGGGCCTTGCATTCTTCAAGCTCCCGAGACAGTCGGGTATTCTTTTTGTAAGATCCTGCATAACAAATGATCCTTAAATCAGTTATTCTAACTATTTTAAGTCTCGGGGATCTTGGCATATATAATTGTCAAATTTCCTTACCCGTATGTCCTTTACATACTGCTCGTAGCTCTGGCTAGACCATCTTGGCGGCACGGAGGTGCGCATCTCCAATTGAAGGCATTCAAGGCCTCTTGGGAGAAACATGCGTCACGAAGAACTGTCCGGCGGCGCCTGTGATTCATGGCGCTCTCCACCTCGGAGTTGGTGGCGGACAATCCGTCGGCATCCTCTGTCGGAGGAGCATCCAACGCACGCCTCGTGCTCGCCTCCGCTTCCGGACCCGGCTTTGGAGCCTGGCCGGCGGAGGTTCGATTGGCAACCTCTCCGAACTCAGTCCGGCGAGCGCTCTTTTTCCTGAAAAGAGCACCAGCGTTTGTACGCATTCCAGGAATCAATCCTGGGAATATGGTGACGCGCCATACTGTTGCGGCGGCGTTTCGATCCGAACCGCACTTCTTTTTAGCCTGCGGGGCCGTACTGCCCCTTGTTGGCTAGCCGCCCATGAGCTCGCCTCCTGCCTCAAGGCACCCCTAAACACCATTGGTATACCGTGATAAAAATAAGCACGGATGGGTCATTATCAGAGTATTGGGACCCCGACCTCAGTTACCTGTGAGGTTGGAAGTATTCCGGGGTAATCGGTCGTAATGGCAACCAAGGCATTATCGATGCTCAGTTGGTGATATACCCCATCGATCAGCTCCACCAATATGTTCGGATCCTCTT
>JAHIAM010002564.1:0-22964 GCA_021605205.1 Aegilops longissima | reverse complement strand
CGCATCTTATGAGTGCAGTGATTCAAAGGTTCTCATTCGCTAAAAGCGGACTAACCAAGCTCGCATGTTCTCCCGGGCGGCTTCGAGGTAAATAATAAAATACATGAAATTACCACCGAGCAGGTAGTAGCCTCGACACTGCTTGGTGTCTCGGAAAGAAAAGCCAAACGGAGGGTCAATTATAATCCGCAGGAGTCTAATAAGTGTTTATGTGACTAAGCAGGCTGCGGTTGCTTGCCGCCTGCCGCCCTGACAGCCGAGGTTGCCGAACTAAAGCGGGACCTGAGCAGTGCAAGCAGGAGAGCTCGACCTCACGAATCAGCAGCTCAAGAGAGCAAAGGTGAGTAATTCTCCGTCAGATGTATGTAAAGATATATAAAATTGTTTAGTCTCGACGGCAAAGGCCGTGGATCGTGTGAGAGGGTCCACAGCCAAAGTGGCGCCCCTGAAGAAAGCGCTATCCGAGGTCAAGACAAGGCGGCCTTTGAATGTCAGAGCGCGAGAAGCAAAGTGCTAGAGGGCGAAAAGAAGAGCTCCAGACTCGGCAAGAAATTCGAGTCCGTGGAGCATGATCTCAAGACGAAGAGGCTTAGCCATGAAGCCCTTGTGAATATGAAAGACGCCAAGGCCAAAGCCGAGAAGATACAACAGAGATCCAGGAGGCCAAAAGATAGCCAAGGTAAGAAATTCTTTATGCAAAGCAAACATGTGGAGGAGGCGCTTTTTACTTACTCGAATCTGAGCTTCCATGGCATTCGCAGATCTGCCATGTGCCGACGATGCCGCGGGAGTTCCCTACTGCGCCCAAGAGGGGAGCCTCAACGGAGAAGTTGTTTTGGTCCCAGATGTCGGGCTGAACACCCAACGCCCGAAAGGATCAATCAACATTTGGTCGAATCTCCATGTGTCAGCCAAGTGGCTATGAAAGATTTCATAGTCCGGATGTAATCTGGTGAGCCCCTGCCCACTAGCTACTTCGGCCTGACTGCCGGATGGTGAATGCCTGTCCGCCGCTTGAAGTAACTGGCGCATCCGCTTGCATCGAGGGTGCCCGCTGGCCTTTGCCTTGCCAAGGTGCATTGGGGCAAGCTGGATGCGGAGAAGGTGGTGAAGGACGGTCCGCCAGAGGGCAAGGAGCACTTGCCATCCCGAGAAGTATTATGATGGTGTTATGAAAGGTGCCTCGCGGCCGGTTTATGAGTGTTCCAAGGACAAGATCTTTGACTAAATGTACTGTCGCTTTTGTAATTTAAAGACGAAGTTAATTGGGCTATGTAGCGTTGTTTGATTTAAAATATTACCTTCTGTGCAGCTGTTTATAGAATACTGAAACTAGGCCAGTAGTCGGCTTCCGCCCCCACGCAACTAGTGCCGGGGTGTTCCTGGAAAAACCCGGATACTCTTTATCCAAATGTTTGGTCCCTTAAGGAGGTATCCGCGCAGCAGCTTAAAAGCAATCGGACTATTCGGCTTTATAACTTTCACTTAGCCATAAAAGTTCATAGTTTTAAATTTCAGCGAAGCTTCCCTAGAACTGGAAGGCCGAATTGGGGCGCTAGATATGCCTTAGATCGAACGAAGCTTTATTTATCGCTTAAAGCGGAAAATCTTTAAGTGATTTTAAGACCTTTAATAGCTTACTCAGCCTTCGCCACATCAGCGCCGGTCGGGCTCGGCTTTCTACTCGAGGTGCTCGTCTCTAAGAACCGGGACACAATCACAAAGTAGTTCTTCCTTTACGCCATCGTAAGTGCATCTAGTGCCCCTTAGTGATTTTGGTGTATTGAAGACTTATAGGTTAAGGAACTAATGTGTTTGTAAGTGTACACAGTGTCTATAAGTCTATGAGGAGTTTGATATATACAAAGAAAGTCGACCCTTAAAAATGAAGTTCTTCGATCAAGACTTTGATATTCTCAAGACTTTCTCAAGACTTTGAAAGTGAAGAAATTGGTGTGACCTTGAAGACTTGGTATTCATTCGAGGAACATGAAGCGTGAAGACTTGTTTTCAGAGTTTCTTTTTCTTTCTTGAGTCATAGGAAACACCGTGATCGTTAAAGGGGGTCGAGGAAATACTAAGGAAAAATTTCCATGTGATGCTCAACTCAAAATCCTACACCTACCAATCCCTTCGAGTGAAGCCTTTGAAATCTCATACAGCTTCACTCAATTTCTTCAAAGGACAGTAGACGAAGTTCTTCCGGTCGCCGAGGAATTTGTTCGACCGAGGAGTTAGGAATTTGCCAAGCGGATTGCCTACACAAGGAGGAACATGATAGCCCCGAGGAATTTGAGATTCAAATTTCCGATCAAGGTCGTAAGCTGCGCGCCTTACCGTCCCAAAATATCTTATCCACCTAACGGTCATATCATTGAAGGGCATTTTATGTCTTATCATCGTCAGCTGCTCCCTAGGCTATAAATAGTCATTTCTACAACCACTAGCTGGTTGGCTGCCCGAGAGAACTTGACACTTGTCATTTGAGAGCAACCCATCCTCCGAGGACTTTGAGCAAAATCATCGAGTGAGGAAAACCCAAAACCAAACCTCATAAACCCAAAGTGATTGAGCATCACCAAGAAATTGATCCTGTATGGATCCGACGCTTGTTACCTTTGAAGACCGTGCTTCTTCCAGACGGTTAGGCTGCCATGGTCTAGAGCATCCAAGAGGAATTGTGGATCGCCGAGTGACCAAGTCTCGTGAAGGTTTGGAAGTCGCTCAAGACTTACCACGAGTGATTGGACGAGGTCTGTGTGACCTTAGTTCAAGGAGAATACGGTGAGGACTTGGTGTCCTCGAAGCGCGCGGCTCAGCGACCGGGTGTCCGGACTGTGTGTCCTCGAGTTTAAATACTCAAACCGCTCCAACCAGACGCATAACCGAGACAACAGCTTGGAACTGGTCTACCAAATCATTGTCTTCACCAACCTAATCGGTTCTATTTCCTCAACCCTTTCATTTCCTCATTACTGTGTTGAGTGTTTGTTCATATCTCGGTTTGAAGACTTTGATCAAGACTTTCTCAATTTCCCTCGCCTAATTTCTTCACCGCTTTGTCTTCATCTTGTGTTATCCCGTGATTACGCTTTTCTCGTGACTCTGAGCTAGTCTTCATTTCATCATGATGACTATGCGGTATTCTGTTATGCTTACTTCTGAAAGTACTTATTCGTGGTAAGTAGTTCTTCGCTAAGGAATTTCCTCACCGCAAATTCCTCATTGAAGAATTCATAAAATCGCCTATTCACCCCCTCTAGTCGATATAACGACTTTCAATTGGTATCGAGCAAGGTACCCTTTGTTCTGTGATTTTGGTTTAACCACCGGAGTTTTAGTTATGTCGACCGCAGGTATGATCAAGGTCTCAAGCAGGTGTCCTACCTTGATGGGACGGATCACCCATATCGAAGAACAAGATGCTAATGCATCTTGAAGCAATTGACAACGATCTCTGTATGTTGTGGAAAATGGTGTTCCCTCACCACACCTTCTCTCAATGCTGCTGATGTGAAGAGATTCAAGCAACTCGATTCTCAAGTTTAAGAATATCATATGTGGCCATCTCGAGCAAAGGTCAAGATGGAAGAGTGAGTGCTTTGGAAACCGCTGCTTATCCGGGATAGGTCATCCAAAGTGAATGAAGGAGTCTCAACTCAGCGGACTCCCGAGTTGATGTTCTTGAATCTCTTCAACCGCTTCAAAAGACTCGACAATGAAAATGTTCAACAAACCTTCGACGCTTCACCGACATCTCAAATGAGCTTCAAGCACTTACGCCATCGACATCACCACCATGAGGTGGTGAAGAAATTGTTGAGATCGCTTGATTCTCATTTGATACTCTGCATCGATGATACAAGAGCGTGTTGACTACAAGTCACTTGATCCAGCCGATATCCTCGAGAGGCTAAATACTCATGAGTTTCAGCTAATGGGAAGAGAGATCTCTATGGTTCTAGCTATGGAAAACACGTAGTCCTCAAGGCCAAGGTTGTGTCTCAATCTGGTGAAGACTCGTAGTAGCCTTGGAGATCCTCAAGAATTAGGCCAGAGCTAGATCTGCCGTGAAGAAATTCCAGAAGTTCTCAAGACGTGGTCGCTTTGGAAAATCCTCAAGAAGCAAGTGATTCTCATCCAAAGGACTATAAGAGAAGACTTTGTCACAAATGCAAGAAACTGGTCACTACATCCAAGATTGTCCCAAAGGGAAAAGGAATTAAAGAAGAAGAAACACAAGGATTACGCTCCGATGACGCTAAGAAGAAGAAGAAATCATCAAATCTTCATCATCAAAATCCTCAAAGCCTTCTTCTCACAAGAAGAGCAGCTCCAAAAGGCTCGGCATTCATTGGCAAGGAAATGGACTCAAGCTGAATCGAGGAACATGAGGAAGAGGAGGCATCAAGAATCTGAGTCGGTGTGGCGAAGTCTAGCTTCGCCATCGCTTTCGTCAGCAAGTCCATCTTCAACTCAAGAAAATGACCTCACCAACAAAGCTGATGAAGATAGTGATGAACTACGCCCCACCTATTGCTTCATGGCAAAGGGTGCCAAGGTACTCAAATATACCTCCTCTGAATCTAGTGAAAATGAATCTGATGAGATCTAAAGCCCAGCTACTCAAAACTTGCTAAGATTGTCAAAAACAACAAAGGGCTTTGAAAAGGTTCAAAACATGCTAGATAAGAGTGATGATATGTTAGGTGAAGAAATGGATCGCGACCAAAGCCCCCGATCGAAAATCTTCAGAGACTTCACCTAGGTTTGACAGCCTTTCAAGGTCATCATAACACTCTCTTATCTCGATCATGAGAAACTTTCTTATGAATTTCTTCAAAGAAAGCAAGATCTTGAGAAGCTAAGAGTGAGTTATGAAGATCTTCGTAGGAGAGCGATTCATTACTTGCTCAACAAATCAGCGCTTCTCGTGAAGAATTTGTTCCTCCATGCTTAAAGTGCATTGAACGTGAATCGCTTAATTCTTCACCGAATGTTCAAATGCTTCAATTGTTACAAATTCTTCACTTGCCTCGCTATCACTAATTCTCATCTCGAGGACATTGCTAGTATCACCGACGATGCAGTGGTTGAAGGAATTGTGACATGACATGTGCATGTACAAAAGCCTCAAAGGGCATCGACTTTTGTGATGTGCTTAAAAAGCGATCCTCAACAGAACCCTAGGAAAGAGGGTATTGCTTTTGAGAGGAAACTCAATGCCGATGGAACATATTGAAGCCCGAATAAGATCCCAAAACCTCATGGGTTGCTGCAAAGGGACCTCCAGTTGATCCATCTAACTTATCCGCTTTACATGCATCTCCTCATTCTTCCGATGAGTCATTTGACTCCAACTATAAACTGCTCAAAAATCAGAATGGTGAAGTATTTGCTAGATATGTTGGCACTAATCTGCAGGAACGGTTCCCCATGAAGAAAATCTCGTTCCCAAGAAGTGCCTTGAAAGTCTTCAGTGAATGTCCTCATGACACCACCCGTGAAGAATAGGAACCCCAGATCAAATTCTTCATATGGACCAAATTCTTCATATGGATCCAAGTCCTCATACGGACCAAATTCCTCACGGATCAAATTCTCAAAAGGATCAAAGTCCTCATATGATTATCATCGTGCTAATAACTCTGCTTTCAGAGGTAGAGCTAAGGGCTATGAATATGTGCATTATTCTTCAAACCAATATGTTCATAAGTCCTCAAGAATTTCTCTCGCTATTCATATGCTTACCCTAACCCTCTTATGTGAAACGAAATGGTTTGGCTTCTATGCCACCATTCTCGTATGGTGCTCGCAGAGTGATGAACTCTTTGCCACCCCTTCCGATGTGGGTGGTGAAGAAAAGAACTAATCTCTTCTGCAGGGTCAGTCTCCTGTGACGCGTCTTAACGCCCCAAGAATTTGTCAGACCTCGACAAATCGCCTCGAAAGGACGCAGCTAATCATGATGAAATGAACTTTCATTTCACACGCCCTCATACCGCTTATCTCGTTAATACCGATCGATGAAATTATCTGATGAACTTGATATCATATTCTTCACCGATGAAGTATATGAGATCGTAAGTTGTACTAATTCACTCCGCAGGATGATCAACCCAAAGCCACCGAGTGGGTTCTCGATAGTGGATGTACAAATCACATGATCGGTGACAAGAATCTATTGATGGATGCCCTTATCACCACTACATCTCAAGCATATCATCTTGGCCGACAAAGGCAAAAGTCGTATTGGTCTGGTAAGGTTATGATTCTATGACATACATGGACAAAGTCATGCTTGTTGAGTCCTTAGGATACAACCTCATGTCGGCCTCAATGCTTTGTGATCTTGATATGGTTGTTATCTTTGGCAAGTATCATTGTGTTGTGATTATGGAAGTCGACAATTCCAAAGTCTTCAAGGCTTTAGGAGAGGAGACTTGTATATTGTTGATTTCTACAGACCACAACCAGCCGTGGTGTCTACTTGCAAAAGCTTCAAGGCTGGCTATGGCATCGGCGACTTGGTCACGCAGCATGAGGAATTTGCACACGCTTGCAAAGAAGAAGCATGTCATTGGCATTGAGAATGTCAAATTCTCAAGGATCACTTGTGTGAGCTTGTGAAGCTGGAAAATGACCAAGGCCAAGCATCCAAATAAGACTATCATGACCACTACTCGCCCCTTTGAATTGCTTCACATGGACCTTTTGGTCCCAATCATTACTCAGCTTGTCGTTAATGATGCATCTCTATATGGCTTTGTTATTGTTGATGATTACTCGCTACACATGGGTACACATTGTTACTTACAAAATCAAGTGGTGAAGTCTTCAAACGATTTTCCTCGAGGGCTTCAACTAACTTTTGTGTGAAGATCAAACACATCAGAGTGACAATGGAACTGAGTTCAAGAATTCGGTCTTGATACCTATCTTGATGAACTTGGTATTACTCATGAGTTATCCGCTTCCTTATACTCCTCAAAGAAATGGCGCCGTGGAGCGCAAGAACGTAACTCTTGTTGAGATGGCTCGCACTATGCTTGATGAATACAAAACGCCTAGTCGCTTTTTGGATTGATGCAATTGATACCGCGTACATCATCAACAGAGTATATCTTCACAAATTCTTCAAGAAGACCGCTTATGAACTCCTCACCGACAAGAAACCCAATGTAAGTTATTTCAAAGTCTTCGTGCTAAATGTTGATTAGAGATCCTCATCACAATTCTAAATTTGCACCGAAGCACATGAAGGTTTTTTGCTTGCTTACTGAAAGGACTCGCGACACCTACAGTAGTCTTCAACATCGCTCTTCACAAGATTGTTGACATCAGATGTGCGGTTCGATGAAACTAATGGCTCGCAAAGAGAGCACCTACCTTCCGTGTTAGATGAACCAAGACCGAGGATTCTATCAAGTTCAAGGCAACCGAGGATGTCATTCCCATCAAGAATCTGCTCAAGAATTCATTCCTCAGACGCCAAGAACGCCGAAATGCATGCACCCAAGATAATGTCAAGACAATGGTGCCGAGGAAAATGATCAAATTCCTCGACGACAACCAGCTCATCCTCGTGCTGCAAAAGAAGTGCAAGTTGAGAAGATCATCGATGACATTGAAGCGCTGTGTCCTCTCACACGCCAAAAGCTTCACATTTATCTAACTTTTGTGGGCACTATGCTTTTGTCTCTATCACAGAGCCCACTAAGGTAGATGAAGCATTTCGAGCCGGAGTGGATTCAGGCTATGCAAGAAGAATTACATCACTCGAGCTCAACAATGTCTGGAACCGGTCAAACGCCCGATCCTCGCAAGCATAATATCATTGGCACAAAGTGGATCTACCGCAACAAGCAAGATGAAATGGTCTTGTGGTGGGAATATAAGGCACGACTAGTAGCTCAAGGCTACACACAGTTGAAGGAATTGATTTCGATGAAACTTTTGCACCTGTTGCTAGACTTGAGTCTATTCAAGATATTACTCTCCTATGCTAACCATCACAATATCACTTTATATCAAATGGATGTGAAAAGTGCATTCCTCAATGGTAAGCTTGAGGAAGAAGTATATGTTGCTCAACCCCTGTGTTTTGAAGATCCAAAGAATCCTCGACAAAGTCTTCAGACTTAATAAGGCCCTCTATGGTCTCAAACAAGCCCTCGGCGTGGTATGATACATTGAAGGAATTCTTCGTGAAGAATGGCTTCACACCCTGTTCACTCGACCTATTCTACTCTTTACTAAATCTTATGATGGTGAACTGTTTGTGTGCCAAATATATGTTGATGATATTATCTTTGGTTGTATCGACCAACGTTATAGTGATGAATTTGCCTATATGATGAGTGAAGAATATCAAATGTCTATGATGGGAGAGTTGAAATTTTCTTAGGTCTTCAAATTCGCCAACAACACAATGGCATATTCATATCTCAGAGAAATACCTCAAAGATGTCCTCAAGAAATTCGCATGCAAGATTGCAAAGGCGCCAAAATTCCTATGCCCACAAATGGCCATCTATGCATCGATGAAAATGGTATTGACTTTGATCACAAGGTATACCGCCCATGATTGGTTCTTTATTGTACTTATGTGCATCTAGGCCAGATATAATGCTTAGTGTTTGCATGTGTGCCCGATTTCAAGCTACATCAAGGAATCACACCATAAGGTCGGAAGCATATTCTTCGATATCTAGCTCACACACCAACACTAGGATTATGGTACCCCAAGGGCTCTACTTTTGATCTCATTGATATTCTGACTCTGACTATGCTGGTGATCGTGGACCGCAAGTCAACATCTGGTACTTGTCATTTCCTCGACGATCTTTGGTCTGTTGGTCCTCAAGAAATGTAATCGCAGATCACCGCTTCATCATGAAGTGAATACATTGCTGCTGGCTCGTGTTGTGCTCAATTGCTATGGATGAAGCAAACTCTCAAGGACTATGGCATCAACGTGAAGAATGTGCCTCTCATCGTGACAATGAGAGTGCCATCAAGATTGCTCACAACCCAGCTTCAGACACTCAAGACAAAGCACATTCAAATTCGCCATCATTTTCTTCGTGATCATGTGTTGAAGGGCTTACATCTCCATCGAAAGCACGTGAAGATCAAGAACAGCTAGCTGATATCTTCACTAAGCTCTGGATGAGAAGAGATTTAGCAAGTTGCGGTGTGAGCTAAATATCTTAGAATCTTCAATGTTTTTTGAAAAGGACACACATCCTAACACTTATGCAAAATTGATGACTTAGATGTGCAACACATGAAGAAACGTTTTCTTCAATCAATGAAGAATAACACTCTAAGTGTGAAGAAATTAATGAAGAATTTGATTCTCGTAACCCCACACAATTGTACGCTGTGTCTGAAATCATCATTCTTATACGGTGGGTCACGCCACCACCAAAGTTGTAAATCTTCAATTTGAGCTTTTCCTCAGTTTTGAAATTCTTCAGTTTTTCAAATTCTTCAACTTTGCAAAATCTTCACTGTTCCATCGCCTTTTCTCATTGGCTTTTATATATATATATATATATATATATATATATATATATATATATATATATATATATATATGGGTTTATGTCCTCTACAAGATTCACTTATGGCTATTTCTTCAAGTCGCTCGCTAAGTGAATGTGATCGGACCCTCCCCTCTATGCTATACTCAACCCAATCTATTCACAAATTCTTCATGCGCTTCTATTTGAAACTCGCTCAAAATCTTCACCGTGTCCTTGTCACTGAAGAAATTGCGTAACGGAACTTTAAAACTGATCTTATCCAAATTTTCGGTTTTGTCATTAAACTGCTCCGCATCCCACGATGCATTATTTTATTCACCCACGATCAGACACGATCTCCACTACACAGACGTGGGTGACACATCGCGTGAGAAGGAGAATGGTCAGGCACGCTCGTCCTAAATCTTCGCTAACAGCTTTTCACCGCGGTTCTATAAATACCCTCTCTCCATCCTCACTTCTATATTCGCCGACCTCTCTCTCCCGCCGAGCTCCTCAAACCCTAGCGCCGCCGCCACTCCATCGTCAGCCGGTGAGGAAGAGCTTCATCGCTTCGACCTCGTCAGCCGACGATCGCTACCGATCATGGAAATCCTCACTCCGCCGCAGTAGCTGTCTTCCTCCGCCAAGTTAGCGTGGAAGATCTAAACAGATGAGCTTCACATCTACAACACCTAGCCTCGTCGTTTCTTCATTTAGGTAATTAAAAGTTACTTTTATTACTCTCCTTGATTCTCAAACCTCCTGAAAATCTTCAAAGGTGTTTATTCTTCAAATCTCACACAAACACCTCACAAGTTATATGCTCTTGATTCGCTTCTCTAAGCAATCATTTTCTTCAAGATTCCTCAATTGTGTGGATCCTCGATCCGCACAACTCGAACCTAAGACAAAGAACGCTTAGTGAAATTCTTCAAGGCTCATCTCGTCAAAATCCTCAAAACTTGTTCTTTTTGAAAACCTTCCGAGAACGCATATGACCTCTCCAAATTCCTCGCAACTATACTCTGCTCATAGGTACACATGTCCGCAACAATCACTAGGTTCTCATCAACTTAACTCATTTGCAGATTCCTCTAAGAAAACTGCATACTTCTTCAGAGAACTCAATTGTTCAATTTCCTCAATCAAGAATATGGCAGATGGTAAGAAGCCACGTAAAGGAGGAAAGAAACCTGAGGTTATGACTGCGCTTGAGATCCCTGAGGAAATTTGTGCGACTATTGCACAATTGGCAAAGAAAACAAAAATCAGCGCAAGGTGCGATTCGTAAGATTGAACGGAGATGGGCAAGGGAATGGAGGGAATACAGATATGTGACTCCAAAGTACATGAAGAAATTCGCCTCAATCCTCCATGCCCAAGAGCTCCATTGGCACTGCCAAGTAGCTGATCCCACAAGCATCAAACGTGGTGAGGACTTTCTCGATGAATGGGCTAAGCGCCAAGCTAAATTGGCAAGACAAGCCAAGGAGGCAAAGAAGAAATTCAATGAGGATTCTGCCACTGCTATCAAGCATCGAGGCCTCGGTCAAACCGAGGAAATCCATGCCAAAGAAGCCTGCTCTATAAGCCAAGTGCTTCACCGGCAGTCAGCTTCTCAAGGCAAATTCTCACACTGCAACTGTGCTCCACCAAAGTCCTCAACAGCACAAAAGTCCTCGCCTCGTGCATCCGCTACATGTCAAAGGACTGCTGGTTTCTCATTGCCTCTCGAGTTTCAAAGAAGTTCTCAGAGCACCAATTTCATCATCTGGCCCGACTCATCAAGACCAAAGCAACAAATGGACGAGGTCCTCGCCAAGTCCAAAGAAGAAACAGGTTGCATTCCATGTGCCTTCGATGATGAAGCTTCCTGATGAATAACTTATGAAATCATCGAGATCGCCAAGAAAGGGCCATAGAGCCAAAGGCACATTTGTGCCATCGCTGTTGATCCAAGAAAATCCTCGATTATATTGATCTTCGCACAAGGATCCTAATACCCCTATGCCTGATTTTCATCCTCACTTCTGACAAAGTCATATGTTGACCCATTTCATCATCAAGAGAAATGGAAGTTTGAAAAGGCAAGAGAGATCAAGAAGGCTCACAGTACGTAGGAGAAGTTCTCAAGAAAAACATTGTCAAAATGACACCGAGGAACTTCTCAAGGTCCAGATCGAAATTCAAGACCTCAAGAAAAACTTCGATTCTTATTATGCTGATTGGCAAGGAGCCAAGGTCGATTCATCACCTCGACGAAGAAATTCACAAATGTTGCTGCCCCAACGCAACATGAAATTCCTCAAAGAAGCCCCATTTCCAGCCGATCAAGAACATGCCAAGACCACTGATGAAGTTCAAAGCGGCCGATGAAAATGCTAGTTCCAGGCTCGATGATCCCATTCCACCACGAAGAAATTGCTGTGGCATCCACTAGTGGTGCGCTCAAGAAATCGAATAAGTCAGCAATCGCGACTGCTTGCGCTCAAGAAATTCAACCAGATTCCTCAGCTCCTCCTCGCTAACTCAACTCCAACTTCCATCCATCCTCGATGTGAAGAAAACCAGGGCTGCAGAACGAGCCAGGAAGAAAAGGAAGGCATCACCGTGTCAAATTCTTCGCCGCCAAGAAAATGAAGCCAATGACCAGCCTCATTTGAAAATCCAATTGATGTTGTTCCGATTTCTCCATGCCATCAAAGGACCTTGTTCCTTTTGGAGAAGACTATGAGATCCCAATCGGATCTCGATGAAGAACATCATTCCGCCGTTTGTCAGAGCAGATTGATGAAGAAATTGAAGTGGACGCAATCCCTTCAACCCCAGCCATTTCCTCACCTATGCCCCAGTTCAGTCAAGAGGCCTGGTGTTGAGGAAATTGAAGATGAAGATGTGGATATTGGGTGCACCACACCAGTGATGAATGATGACTTTTGGGAAAGTCCAGATCCCAATACTCCTCTCTTCACCCCGCTCCAACAGATTCCTCACCCCCACAAACAGTCCAAATGGACTCAAGAAACTCAACCCACTTGCTCTGGCATGAAGAAATTCCAGCCACTAGTGCTGATGAACTCCGTCATTGCCGATCCTCGATCGCACTGTTGAGGAACAAGAAATTCCTCACCAAGAACCTGAACTCACGATTCCCGAGGTGGTGATGCAACCTCACGACACCTCCTCTCGCTTAAGCCAAAGAATCCGCTCTCAAGCAAACAAAAGTTCAAGGCTGATGATTTCTTTGCCGAGCACGTATTCTTCAACTCACTATAATCCATATGATTCTGCTTCAAGGAAGAGGCGCTTCGACTGCCACCAAGCCAATTTCTATTCCTCAGGTTTTCAACAAAGACAAAGTCTTCGATCATGCTCATATTCCTCATGTGGACATGGAGTCTCCGCAGCTTTGAGCAGCCCTCGTTGTTCTTCACGACGCAGGACTTCTGAATTTCTGATCGATATCCTGGATCGAATGAAGAACTCATTCTTCAATTCTATGCAACGCTGCACATCACCGGAGACGTCAAGACGTGAACTCATGGGTATTAGACCGATGTCCTAAAATATTATCTACAAGGCACCAAAGAATCGAATTGCTTCGCGTTTCACCACTCAGCCCTCCACTTGATGGTGCTGCTTGTATCTACAACGAACTAGAACTTTCAAATCACTATATGCAAGTGCCGATGAAGCCTTTGAAGCCAAGGCAGGCCCCAAGAACCAAATTCTCGCCAAGGAATTATTGTATGTGCCTCTTGATCGCTCTATCGGATTCTGACGAAGACAATGAGTCCTATCAAAGGCCACGACTCGAATGATGAAGAAGTCATTGGCATCATGAAGAATATGCTTTTCAACATCATCCATGTATGCTCCCGCCAACTTCCATGATTTCTTCATGAGGACTCGCAAACATTGCTATGTCACCATTTGAGCTGAAGCTTTATGCGCCTTTGGATAATGAGATTCATCAGACAAGGTCTTCACCAATTACAAAGCTGATATTTCAACCATCAGCAATTACCTTCTCCCGATTGAAGTCCTCAAACGGACATTTACCTCACCGATGACAAGGGCAAGGCTATCGCTGGATCGATGAAGGCATTCGCCCATTGATGGACAACAGAAAGCAAAGCATCCTACTCCACCAATGATGACTCGCCACACATGACTCGCCAAGCAAATACCTCACCAAGCAAAGTCCTCAAGCTATCAAGACCTGTGGTGATGATCGATCGTGAGTTACTCCTCGCCTTCATCGTAAGGTTGATCGAATCATAAATGGGTCAAGCGCCGCTTGGTTCAATTCTTCACAACATGACCTCAACACACAATGCAGTGAAGAAAACCACTACTACCTCCATGAAACCTTCAAACGCACCTGGCTGTTCTTTCACATGTCTACAGCTCGAAGAATCGGACGCCAATGGGACTCAAGGAAGAATTTGACTGGTCTGCTGCTCCTCCAAGAAATACAAGAAGGTCAAAGTTCCTTCCTTGGTGGCTAGCTCCTATTCTTCATCGCAAACACTGATGAAAATGAAGACTTGGACGACACCGCGGCAGGTCCTACTACAACAACCGATTCTAACAACCGGGCAAGCTCCTTCTTCAACTTGAAATTCTTCAGAGCGTTAGTCCTCGCTTCGATCCTTTTGGTCATTTGATGACAAAGGGGAGAAATTTGAGTTAGTCTTCAAGGGTCTATTTTATTGCCCATATACAGTAATTTATTTTGTTAAGTTACAACCTCGCTCTTCTCGAAACTTTTATTGATCGAATTGTAATCTTAAACCCGATGGTGCTTTTGATACTTTTGATGCATTATGCTCTTGCACTATGCTCTTTCTCTTGAGCTTCTTGAAAATCTTCAAAGCAAATCTATTTGAGCTTTGATACTCTTTGATGCGCTATTTTGCATGCTTATTCCTCATTAATGTTATCGCACGCATGCTGAATTACATCAAGCACCATATTTCATCATGCATTTCAAATTCTTCATATTATATGTCAAATGCGGTATGAATTACAAGATATAGGGGAGATCTCCATGATTCAACTCTTCAAATGTGCATTGCCTCAAAAGCAAATTCCTCACTATGCACATCTTCGTGGGGAGTTCTTCTATATCTTGCAATCAAATTCCTCATTATCAGTATTTACACTTCATATGTTTATCCTCATTGAAAACTTAACTCTATATTGTCATCAATCACCAAAAAGGAGATTGTAAGTGCATCTAGTGCCCCTTAGTGATTTTTTTGGTATTGAAGACTTATAGGTTAAGGAACTAATGCGTTTGTGAGTGTACACAGTTCTATAAGTCTATGAGGAGTTTGATATTTACAAAGAAAGTCGCACTCTCAAAAATGAAGTTCTTCAACCAAGACTTTGATATTCTCAAGACTTTCAAGACTTTGAAAGTGAAGAAATTGGTGTGACCTTGAAGACTTGGTATTCATTTGAGGAACATGAAGCGTGAAGACTTTTGTTTTCGTAGTTTCATTTTTTCTTTCTTGAGTCATAGGAAACACCTCATCGTTAAAGGGGTCGAGGAAATACTAAGGAAAAATTTCCATGTGATGCTCAACTCAAAATCCTACACCTACCAATCCCTTCGAGTGAAGCCTTTGAAATCTTATACGCTTTCACCAATTTCTTCGAAGGATGTACGACGTTCTTCCCGTCGCCGAGGAATTTGTTCGACCGAGGAGTTAGGAATTCGCCAAAGGCGGATTGCCTACACAAAGGAGGAACATGATAGCCCCGAGGAATTTGAGATTCAAATTTCCGACTGCCAAAGGCAAGGCCACCTGTCCCAAAATATCTTATCCACCTAACGGTCATATCATTGAAGGGCATTTATGTCTTATCATGTCGGCTGCTCCCTAGGCTATAAATAGTCAGCCCTCTACAACCACTAGCTGGTTGGCGTTCCGAGAGAAACTTGACACTTGTCATTTGAGAGCAACCCATCCTCCGAGGACTTTGAGCGAAAATCATCGAGTGAGGAAAACCCAAAACCAAACCTCATACAACCCAAAGTGATTGAGCATCATCAAGAAATTGATCCCATGTGATCCGACGCTTGTTACCTTTAAGAATTGATCCGTGATCCGACGCTTGTTACCTTTGAAGACTGTGGTTCTTCCGACGGTTAGCGCCATGGTCTAGAGCATCCAAGAGGAATTGTGGATCGCCGAGTGACCAAGTCTCGGAAGGTTTGGAAGTCGCTCAAGACTTACCACGAGTGATTGGACGAGGTCCTGTGACCTTAGTTCAAGGAGAATACGGTGAGGACTTGTGTCCCGAGCTGCGTGCTCAGCCGATCGGGTGTCCGGACTCGTGTGTCTCGAGTTTAAATACTCAACCGCTTCCAACCGTACGCATAAACCAGACAAAGCAGTTGGAACTGGTCTACCAAATCATTGTCTTCACCAACCTAATCTGGTTCTATTTCCTCAACCCTTTCATTTCCTCATTACCGTGTTGAGTGTTTGTTCATATCTGTGTTTGAAGACTTTGATCAAGACTTTCTCAATTTCCGCCCAATTTCTTCACCGTTTGTCTTCATCTTGTGTTATCCTGTGATTACGCTTTTCTCGCATTCCGAGCTAGTCTTCATTTCATCATGATGACCATGCGTATTCTGTTATGCTTACTCGAGTACTTATTCCGCAGTAAGTAGTTCTTCGCTAAGGAATTTCCCACCGCAAATTCCTCGCTGAAGAATTCATAAAAATCGCCTATTCACCCCCTCTAGTCGATATAACGCACTTTCACTACCTAGCCGATATAATCGGAACGAAGGGTACCAAACAAGTGGAGCCGGGCTAACCCAACTGCTCAATTCCAAGACATGATTCGGAGTTGATGGCTATAGTGCTATAAGTTCGGGTGCCGCATCGCTTAAAGAAATTGACTTTAGTTGCCGAGAACAGGGCAATCATAGGAAGCCCTCGGCAAACGGACCGCATTCCAAAGTGTACTTGATGCAATATCAAAGAAATATTTATAAGAAAAATGTTCAAATAATCGACAATGGAGCTGACGCTATATAATCTCTCCCATTGATGAAAATAATGCATTAAGCTTTAAGTTTATAATGAATGCACATGCCGGAGATAAATAGGACTATTTAATATGTCCCATCCCCGGAGTATGCCGTCACAGATGGATATGTAAAATGGTGCATAACGATCGAGATAGATTCCACCGGTGTTTCCTTATGTGCCGAAGCTCTGCTGCCTCCTTGGTTTTCTCCATGTAAGTCCGACAACTGCCTTCCTCAAGAGGCTGCTTCTAAAGCAATCGGCCCAAAAAAGAAGAAGGACAGGTTATGAAGGTATGGCGCGTTATCCTACTCTTGATCGAAGTCGTTGTTGGGCGCTCCGCCACACTCCCCATGGTATTTTTGAGGCGTAATTAGTGTAATGCATGGCACTAATGCTGCTTTGATGGGGCTTAAGCAGTAGGCCGGACTCGCTAGTTGCGCTTTACAGCGCGCTCGATGATCCTGTTATGGGTGTTCCGGACTCTCTGATTGACGTTGCCCGGATTGGTTTGCTCTGAGGAGGTTGTGATTGTACTTCCGCCATGAGCGGCTGCAAGATGTTCTTCCGCTCGGAGAGAGGTCCGTATTTCTTTTCAACGTTATGACCTCGCCAGGTCCTCGCATCTTGAGCTTGAGGTATGCGTAGTGTGGTACCGCATTGAATCTAGCTTAATGAGGTTCGCCTCGAGCAAAGGCATGGTAACCATCCATGAAAGGGACGGCGTCAAGATTAACTCTTCGCTCGGAAGTTATCCGGAGATCCAAGACCACTTCCAATGTTATAGAGCCCGTGTAATGGCCTCTACTCTAGGAATCACACATTTAAAGGTGGGGTTTGTGGCCTTGATCCTTGAAGGGTCAATGCCCATTTTGAGCACCGTGTCCTGATAAAGTTGTTCAAAGCTGCTGCCACCGCCCATAAGGACACGTGAGGTGGAATCCATCAATGATTGGGTTTAGGACCGCAATTTAGCCAGCTTACGTGATTGGCCACGGTATGAGTGATCCCCTACGATTTATCAGGTGATCGACAAGCTGACCATGGGTTGAATTTGAAGCAATCGCTCCATCGCATAGACGCCCTTAGTGCCCGCCTCCGCTTCCCGGGCTAGATGTGCGTGGGCATAGATCATGTTGACTCGCTTTCACCGGGGAAATTTCTTCACCCTTCTGTGTTCGGACATCGGGCTCCTCTTCATCGTCATTGCAGCCCTTGTCCTTGTCTTTCGTGTTTATTTTGGCTGCTTGTTTGAATACCCAAAGCAATTCTATTGGTGGTTGTTATCGGGTTTGTCGGGGTGCCATGAATTTGGCACGAAGCGCCTCCAAAGATGTGGTCCGCATCGACGGGTCCCTCGATTATTTCTTTTTGAACGGCTTCTTCCGCCAATTCGAGCTTGGATCCGCTTGAATCCGCATTGACTATCGTGTTCTTCGGTTGTCGCCATGTTCCGCTGCTATGTCTCATGGTGCCATGGTTTGCCGTTATTGTCGCGCCATCCGGCGCCATAATGTGGTATGTAGTGCCAAGGCGCGAGCCAACCAGCCTATCCTCGCCTCGCTAAAAGCCGGTCATTAGTGTTGTGAGAGCTGCCGCGGACTTGGGTTTTTCCGGCTGAGGTGTCGAAAGCAGCCACTCGTCACGGATATTATGTTAAAATCCATTGCATTAAAGCCGTCTGGATAGCTTGACTATTTGGTTCTTTTTTAGTTAGGAATCGAGTCCGCATTTCCGGCTGACTCTCCGGGTTGTTGAGTAATGTGGCTCGTATCATCGGCGGCCCGGTGGTTGCAAACATATGTGCCCGGAAGTTGTTGAGGAATGCGCCTCCTCCGTTTTCCAATCTGCCAATGGAATTTGGCCGCAGTTGGTTTAGCCGCTGTCGGGCTGGTCCTTTGAGATTAAGGGAAGATACTTGATGGCATGTAGATCGCCTCCAAGGGCCATGTGAATGTGGAGAAGGAAATTCGATCCATACCTGGGTCTCATAGCATATCAGATGACTCGATGTTTACGGGTTTGAACCCTTATGGGGAATTCATGATCCATTACTTCATCAAGGAAGCATTGTAAAAGTGCGGCGGCCGTTGCCTATGTGGCTACGCAGGTCGAATTGCCCTGGGTGGCTGTGTTCGCCCACCGGACTTGTTGAAGGTGTATCCGCGAACGGTCGTCAGAAGGGCCGAGGCGCCACTTCGCGATCCGTAGATCGATCTTGGCTGTCCTATTTTGTTACCCCGTGCCGTAGTATGTTGGCATGGGGTGTTGGCTGGTATGCGGACTGATATGTTGTTTTATCCTGCCACGCAGGTGGCCGGTCACCGATGGTGCCTTGAACCAGATTCCTCGGCCGCCGTGATTCTCAGTCCATCTATCTCGTGAGTGTGTCTTGATCAACTCTTGAGTTGTTGCTTACTTTTTTTTTAGGTTTCGGTAGTGGCTATAAGCCGAGCTTGAAGCGCCCCCGCTTCACGGGATCCTCTGTGCATGCCAAACCTGGCCATCGCCGATGCTAATCTCGCTTACGAGGGGGGGTATGTAGCTGTCCTCCTCCGGGTATTCGCCTCTGCCGCCTCGCTCTCCTCCGTTGACTCGGCTCATCCTCCTGCTCGCCTGCTCAAGGCGGGCTGATCAGGGTTACCTTTCTTCTTCGGCACTATTCGATTGTTTTCGCTTACTGGGCTGGTATTGTTAGTGGTGGCTTGGAGTGGCGCCGACACGCGCCATTCTTTGCTTTTTTCCCCGAGGTTTTATCCTCCGCTGTCAATCATCGCCATTTGTTTCTTCTGGAGTTCACTATATATATATATATATATATATATATATATATATATATATATATATATATATATATATATATATATATATATATATATATATCATAGGAAGAGGTGGTTGTCCATCGCCTGCTGGAGTTGTGGTTCATGTTCTTCTCCTCGCATCGCCATCCCATACCGGCCGGCGTCTTTGAGTCGGGTCAAAGACTTTGCTAAATCATGAATCGCGGCAATGAAGTGGTGGTGGTGGGCAACGAATTCCTTCATCGCCCGCTTCCCACTCGAAAGCCGGACATAGTTCGCCCCCAGCCTCCCGACAAGAGAGAGATTCTTTAATGAGTCCAATGATGTCGCCAAAGGGTTGAAAGGCTGGAAGATATCCGCTGTGGTGAACTCCATTACCGAGCCCAACTCGCCGGGTTGGCTTCGGAGGTGTGGACCGGAACCCTCGTCTCGGATACGTAATCCAGGGGTCCGGAGTCATGATCACCGCAGAGGTAAGACACTTGCTTCGCTCCATCGCTGGCGAGTGCGCCAATTTGCTATATGTGGGTCCATCCTTCCATCCTTAGCAGCAATGTACCGTACCTCCCGGATTTAGGTCTGGATACTACGGGGTGATACCTCGAAGCCATTCGGACGCAAAGTCTAAGTCAGGCTCGCTCATGACTGCTCGGTGCTCCCGTATAGGCCCAATTCCCATTGAATATCAAGTTTCATGGATGTCCCGCCTGTAGTTCAAAGCTCGAACCTGATTCGTGGCTGTATGAATATGCCGATTCATGCTTCCAGTATGGCCAAGCGAAGTTGCTCCGTAGAGCAAAGCCGCCAATACTAAGATCTGTCCTCGGGAGAAAGGTCTCACCTGGAACGCGGTTGTTTAGGGATGATCGGAGGAGCTATCGGTTTCAAAGAGTGACGTATATTGCAGGAACTCAATGAAAGTAACCAATGTCGGGTGTCAAACCGGGCGATCTCGGAAGGGTCCCGACCGCGGCCTCGGCCGATTGGTAACAGGAGGCAAGGGACACAGATGCTTACCCAGGTTCGCCTCGATGGAGGTAAAACCTCATTTCTCGCTTGATTAATATTGAAGATATGGGTAGTACAAGAGTAGATCTACCATTTAGATCGTGAGGCTAAACCCGTAAGCTAGCCTATGATGGTATGATTGTAATCAGGATCGGCCTTCTAAGGACCAACCTCTCCGGTTATGTTATTATTGTTGAGAGAACTTGCACCATCCTAAAGTATGAACCCTAGGCCTTATTTCCTAGCATTGCAATACCGCTACGCCACTTTTATCATTAGTTACCTTGCTGTTTTTATATTTTCAGATTACAAAAACCTATATCTACCATCCATATTTCACTTGTATCACCATCTCTTCATTAACTAGTGCACCTATACAATTTACCATTGTATTGGGTGTGTTGGGGACACAAGAGACCTTTTGTTATTTGGTTAGCGGTTGCTTTGAGAGAGACCATCTTCATCCTACGCCTCCCACGGATTGATAAACCTTAGGTCATCCACTTGAGGGAAATTTACATCGTCCCACAAACTGCAGACTTTGAGTCCCAACAACATCTACAAGAAGAAGTTGTTGTGAGTAGACATCAAGTGTTTCCGCGCTGCTGTCGTGGGAGGTGAGTGCTTGATTGCATATCTTTAGATCTTTGCAATCAAATCTTTTTGTTTCTTTTTGTTTTAGCAATATTTTAGTTTATAAAAGAAAACTACCAAAAAACAATCGAATTAAGGGTGCCTCTATATGCTTCATCTTTTAATATCTTTCGTGAAAAATGGGAAGGAAAAATTGTGCTCGTGTGTTAGAAGAAGAAATCTATAGAATGTTTGGCACTAGATCTTTGTATGATGAGCAAGATTGCAATGTTGTTAGTATGAATTCTATGAATATCCATGATACTAATGATATGCAAGCACAAGCTTGGGGATGCTATGTTTGATGAAGATGATATGTTTAGTCCCCCAAGCTTGATGAAAATATTTATTATGATGTAAAGCATGCCTCCTATTCATGATGATTATTGTGATGACACGTGAGTTGATAAAAGAATAATGATAATCAAGGAAAAATTTTCATCTTGATCTTAATTTCTTTTAATAACATGATAGTTATTTCATTGAGTTTGCTCCCACTACTATTGATGAGAAAACAAATTTTATTTACGCTGGAGAGTAGTAAATTTCTATGCAAGTAGATCATGAAAAGAATGCTTTAGGTGTTGAAAGTTATATTGTAACATCCCAAATTTTCAATTTGGAATGTTATACATTAGGTCATCATGCATATCATATTTTCTCGCATTTTCCGATCCTAGAAAATTTCACGCAACTCAAGGACCCTCGAGAGAGTTGGAGATTTCATTATTTTCATATTTGGGATTTCTCAAATTTTGAAAATATAGGATCATTGGATTTATTTAATTATCTTCAAGTTTTTTCCTATAAAAAAATAAGAGAGGGAATAATATGACTTTTCCAACATTTAGGAAAATGAAGATTTTATAAATAAATCAAATTTTGGTTTTTGAAAGTTTATTTGCTTTAGGAAAAAATGAGTATTTTAAAAATATGCATTTGCCCTGCTTTTAAAGTTCATTTTGTTCGACTCATTTTTAGGAGTCGGGAAAATTAATTTTATTTAATTTGGAGTTCGCTTGGTTTGATTTTATTTTCGCTTAGTTTTGTTTTAAAAAAACCACGCTACTCGCTCGGGCTAAGGCGGGCCCACACTCACCGCCGCCCGCCCAACTCCTCCTCCTCACAGCCTTCTGGACGGAGATCAGGCTGGCTGGCCGGCCGAGTCCGCCTGACCCGCCTCCCCCCGGCTTGCCCCCTCCCCAAGGCAGCACCCTCCTATAACCGCCGCCTCTCCTCACCTCAGCCACGCCTCACCTGAGCCAGCTCGGCCGGCGATCGCCAGCTCGGGCTGCCGCCACGCCTGGACGCCACTCCTCTGCTGGACTCACGGACCCCTCGCTGCCACCCCCGCTGAGCCTGGGAGTTCACTGGCGACTAGCCGAGGTAGCCGCCGCCACCCCACTTCGATCCGTTTTTTCTTTTAGAAACCGATCCGGTTTTTCAGACGTTATTCGGTTTAAAAAAACCCTAGATGGTTTTTATTTTTTCGGTTTTATTATTTAGTGAACGTTCACCGACCTGCTCGCTTCAATGAACGTGTTCGCTGGATTAGATCTGTTAACTAACGTCTGCTGTTTAACTGCTCGTCGCTTTTTTCTTTTAATCGGATTTAACCGTCATTTTCTGATTTCGATTTCCGATTCATTTTCAAATCTGTTTATTTTCTCGCTGCTTATCGGAATCAGGTGATTCAAGCGCCTGAGTTTCGCTATTTAAACCGCCGCTCCGACTAACCTACTTAAACAAAGTTTTGCTACTGTAAAATTTTGACCTAGTTTCAGATTGCTAAAACCGAGTCGCTCTCTCGATTTTCGACTTTCGATGCTTTATTTGATTTGATTCTTTGCAACCAGTGGTTCTAAGTTGAACTCTCCGTTAGATCCTTTATTCGAGATTTCGTGCATTAGATGAGTACTTATTGTATGCTT
>JAHIAM010002563.1:0-75269 GCA_021605205.1 Aegilops longissima | reverse complement strand
CCTCCATATTTCCGCATTTATTGTCGCCTCATGGCCTTCCTCCACGCCACCCTCACTTCGCCTGTCGTCAAGACCTTTAATGTGGCGCCAAGATGATCGGGGCGCTGCGGAGTGTGGCGGGCGGCCATAAGGCAGAGGGCCGATGCCCCGTGGCCCGCTGGCTCCTTCCAAGAGGAGCTCTGCCTGGGCAGCAAGAGTGGTTCTATATTACCGCTCCGAGGGGCCGCAGACAAAAGCCGCCGCCTTATTCAAGACGGAACCTCCACGACGGTTGATGTCGGGTCAACCATACTCAACTGGGGTCACAAAGGACGTGCCTCACTCAAGGGCCGGATTCGAGATCTCCAAACGAGGGAGATAGATATGGTGATGGTGATGCAGTTATGCTGATTAGGCGCCTCCTGCCCTGCAAACGCCGCCTCCCGCTATGGGAGTTCAACTGAGGGTCCACGGATTCTTCAACACTTCATGGGCTTGACACCCCGAGATGTACAAATTATTCTTCGGATCGCAAGAGGCGATCCGAATTGACAGAGGATGCTGGACTAAGCTGCAATCGCCTCGGATACTCAAGTAAGTAGTTCCGAGTCCGACACACCGCTTGTTTGCCTTCGATGATTCGCTTTATGACCAACTTCCTTCTACACAGGAGTGGATAGCGGAAGCAAAATTACGGTGTCCGCACCCTCCCCGAGACCGCCACGGATCCCGTGCTGGTCCGGATGCTTGAGGTTGCGCCTTTAGAGGAAGGCGAAGGGGAAAGCAGAAAGCTACTGCCGCCTAAGGAGGCTTTTGAAAGAGGGGGATCGAGAATCCTCCCCAAGGGGAGAAGAGGACTGCCTCCGAGGACCCGGGGCAAAGCCCCTAAACAGGGAAGAAATCTTCGCCAGGGTCCTCATGTCCGGGAGGCCCCGCCGCACAATCTCCCTTAATGAGTCAGCCCCCAACGAGCCGTAAGTAGAAAGAAAGGAGTTCTATAATAAGGACATCCCTATTTGTGCTTCGAGGATAACTAAAGTTTTACCTTGTAGTTCGGATCTCCGCCCTTCGCAGATGAGCTCGTTTTCGGGGACCTTCGTCCGGAGATGATAGAGAGCGAGACGCCCGTCCGGGCGCCGTTGATTGGGCGGACGAGCTCAAGTGTCGCCATGGAGGGAGCTCCCGGTTTGGCAAAGCCGATAGTTCGGCGCCAATCGGTGTACGGCTGAAAGATCTCGCTGAGAAGGCGCTTATCTCGTAAGATCAGCACACATTGATGAGCATGGTGATTGAAAAGATTTCGTCGCCAAGGCGGTTGCACGATGCCGCCAGAGTTTGCCAAGCGGGTTTGAGGTACGAAAAATGACACACCTTTTAACAGTTTTGCATATAGAATGCGCCAGATAGATAGTATACCCCGAGACTCGGTAGGTTGTCGAAATCGATAGCGCGTCGAGGATCAAAATCGCAGGTTTAAATTCCGCCGTGCGATGTAGGTGGCGGGTCGTCCGGGGCCAGCCGACCGATGGAGTTGCTGAACTAAAGCGGCAACTCGGTGTGCGGATGCGACATCACGCTGGTCAACAGCGCACTTGATGAGTCGCAAGGTAAGTGTTATCGCATGTCACTTGGTAAGGGAGCCAAGCCATCTCCTTACAACATGTGCGTGAAATGCAGATAGTGCCGCCAGGAGAGCCTTCGGCCGAACTTGCTCGAGCCAAGGAGCAGGCCGGCGAGTAACGCGGGCGGCCTCGAGGGCGGCCGAGGAGTTAGCGGCCGAAGGGTCGCACACCGCCGAGTAGGAAGAGATGGCCGAAATGGCCGGAAGTTAAAAGATGCTACCGACCGCAATGAGGCTTTGGGAAGGAGCGCTTAGCGGGCAAGAAGACTCGCGGAAGGCCACCGCCGGTTAAGGATGCCCGCCTGCAATGCGGGCTATAAAGGAAGAGCTGCGCCAGCCGAGATATTGTAGCTAGTAAGCCTTTTCGCTGCGCCAAGGTTTACGGATCCAAAATATGCTCACCGGGCCAACTGTGGGGTTCAGAGGACCTTTATATGGACTTAGCAGCGAAAAGCGGCGGATGCCATTGTGCATTTTCGCCGTAGGATCACAAGACTAAGAGTTGTTTTGGTCTCAATTCCATAGTCCGGAGCGCTCACTCACGACCGACCGCTTGGCTGAGTGGGCTGAGCTAAATAGGTTGTCCGGCTTGCTATGACGGATATAGTGACTCATATCCGCCGGATAGGCCCCACCAAGAGTTACTTTGGCTTATTGCAGCAATTTCTTGGGCGGTGCCGCATATCAAGGCGATGAAGCGGTCGGGCCTGCATAGAGGGTGCGCGGATGGCGCCGCCTGCAGGAAAACACATTGACAGAGATGGATGCCACCGCTGTTGCGTACCACGGGTTCGATGATAACCGTTACCCGCCGAGCACTATTTTGGCGGTGTTGCGGGTGCTCGTGTAATAGAGTCACAAGGTTTCAAAAATGTTACGCTCAATGAACGCTTATATAATGTAAAACAATATTTATGATGTAAGCGCCTTTTATACTTGTGCGCTCAAGTAATAGAATATCTCCTATGCGGTTGTTCATGTATACGCGTGTATAACCCGAAAGATGGCAGTCGTCGGCTTCAGCCCCCACGCACAAGGTGCGGGGTGTTCGCAAAAATAGCGCTTTTTTCACACTTAATCCGACGCCTCGGTCCTGTAAAGGAGGTGGTAGCGAGCAAACGAGGCAACCGGACTATAATGCTTTATCACTTTCACTTAGCCATGGAGTTCGAGGGTGGGGCTACGACATAGCCCTCGGGGCACCGCGCCTCCGAATTCGGGCGCCAGATGTGCCTGGCCGAAACGCCCTTTCACAAAGTGGAGGAATCCTAAACATTCCCATGGTCGATCGAGTGGTTGACCAGTCTCGCCAGTATCATGACAAATTAGCCGCTTTCATCGAGGTGCTCGCCAAATTTAACCGGGGCACAATCGCAGAGTTCTCCGAGCCGCTAGAATGATGATACGGAACGAAGGCAGCAAAACACAGAGCCGGGCAAACCCAACATTTGACCAAAGACATGATTCGAGCTGATGCATATAAGGCCTAACTCGAGACGCCAACACTCCCGGTTGGTGTTCGGTCTTTATAATAGCGGCAAAACAAAGCCCTAAGCCCCTTGTGTCCAGTGTACGGCAGATTCTTCTCGCGCTGCCGATGCCAAAACGCCAGCCCCACTCGTTATAGTGATAAACCAGGGATTATAGCAACAAGAGACAAGAAGAAAGGTTTACATAGGGTCTTAGTCCAAAAGAGTCCTTGCAACGGGTCCCTACCGCACGCCTCGCTACTGGTTCCGCAGCAGCCGTGATCCTCGACGGGTGTGCACGCTGTTCATCTCGAAAAGAGAGGAACTTGTTGGAAAAGAAATCGTAAGAGAAAGTGCATAAAAAATTGAATATAGATTAAGAAAGCTGAGCCTATGCTAGCTCATTATGGCTTATATATGCAAACCCTTGTGAAGGGGTGTGTGCTAGGTAGCCCCTAGCTTATTTATTCCGACTCGCCCAGCCATGTCCGGGTCTCAAGCGACCTTTTAATGAAATGATGCCACATGGACCGGCATTTTAAGCGTAAGAGACGGTAATGTGGTATTGCATTGAAGCGACTAAAGCTTCCCGCCCCAAAGGATGCTTGATAGCTACTTTTAAATGGGGCGACATGAAAGGTTAGCTTTTTCGGCGGAAGTTGTTAGTGACCCCGACACAACTTATAGTAATAATGAAACCGGGCACCGGGCGAAGGGCCTCGGCGCCACCTTTTGAAGGAAGTGCGGCTATGCCGAATTGTAGTAGGGTCTATCCCAACTTGCGGATTGTGTCCGGAAATAGCAGGTTCAAGTCATTGCCGCCATTCATCAAAACCTGCTAATTGCAGTCCGCCTATTATGGGATCCACTATCGTGGCAGTCTATCCCGCTCCGGATACTTCGACTAATCCAGATGGTCGAGAGTGATTGGTTTTGACGCCCAATCTCGGTCCACTGGGTGGATCGCGCGACACTTGTCTTAGCGGGTGCCGTGTTGGCTTTCCGTATCTATCACGTGAAGCGAAGTTTACTGTTTTGACTTCTTGTGGGAAAGTCTTTGACTTCCGTGCTCGCCGGTGGGGTTCGCATCGCCTCGCCATGATCGAGTTCTTTGTGTCCGGCGTTGAGTCTGCCGGACTGTTTAAAACCCAACAATTTCGTTGGTATGGTTTGCGTGCCTTCCGAGGTATCGGTATTTGACATATCCGATCTAAAATTTTGTTTAAATTTGATAGCTCGCTCTGTTCTCCTTAAGAGGCCGTGGTTGTATTGTTTGGTCATGAAGCTTTTGAATCCGGCGTTGACCGCCGTGTCTTTGGGCCTTTTTATTTATTCCGCGCTGGTCTTTCCTCGCGCAATGACCGTCTGCTTCATCTCTCGATCTCGGATGTACTGGTCGCCGGTGCTGCATCTTGCTAGCTAGTTGTCTTCTCCCGCGCAAAGCGCCATGAGGCTTGTTAGCGCCATTGTTCTTGGCTTCTCTGGCCGAGGTGTCTCATGCAGCCATTCGCCCTGGACGTTGTGTTTAAAAGCTGCTAGGGCTTCAAGGTCCGGACAATGACTATTTGGTTCTTTTGGTAAGGAACCTGTTCCGAATTTGCGCTACCGACTCTCCGTGCTGTTGGGTTATATGACTCAGATCGTCTCAGATCCGGAGGGTGGACATAAGTCCCTTGAAAATTTGTTTCTAAACGCTGCCCTCAAGCTCTTCCCAACTTCCAACAAGATTTTCGGGAGGCTTTTGAGCCAATGCCGAGCTGGCCCTTTGAGCTTGAGGGGTAGGTATTTTATGGCGTGGAGATCATCTCCTAGCCATGTGTATGTGTAGTATATAATCTTCTATCCGCACTCTGGGTCTGTTGTGTTGTCAGATGCCTCTATGTTTATGGGTTTGAACCCTGCTGGAAATTCATGATCCAAAGACCTCATCGGTAAAACATAGCGGTGTGCGGCGCTCTGTATTTGGGTGTGCCGCTGTCTTCAACACTTGTCGTGGTGTGTTACTCTGGGTCCTCTTTTGGCCCGTAGATGGACCTAGTTGGGCCGCCTGCTTTCCCTGTGATTATAATTCGCTTGTGTGCAGCCCCGCTTGTCGCTTGGGGCCCGCTATCTGCCGCCTATCCGCCAGCGGCTCTTTATTTTTGACCGTGAAGGCTCTATGGCTTCCTCACAAATTTCGCAGCAACTTGTGCTTCGGTAGTTTTAGTTTGATGGCCATTGCCATATTTGTCTCAAGTCTTGAATACTTTGCTCCACTTCATTCTCGAGCGTGTCTTCCGCTGTTTTGAGCTTCCGCTTTCTTCTTCAAACTTCTGCAGGGCGGCGAGTTTTTGTGTATGTTCTATGTTCGTGTTGTGTCCGGACTGTTGATTGCCCGTGAAGGGGTTGATTATCCGCTCGCCCTGTTCGTCGTCTCGCTGGTTTGCCCCGCTCTATCGCTGGGTCGTTAGGGAAGGCTGCTTTGATCGAGGCGGATTTAGGGCGCGCTTCACGCCGCCGCTTTTGGTTCTTTATCGGCAGATTATCCTCTCCGCCCCCCGTTGTTCCTCGTTATCGCTTCCCTTTGGGGTGTCCACCATGTATATGTCGTGACGACGGTGGTCTTCCAAAGGTCCCGTAGGCACCGGTTCTGGTAGTCTCCGCATCGCCGCCCATACCGCCGATGTCTTCGAGTCGTAGTCAAGCACGCCGTTAAATCGCCGACGGTTGCTACGGGCGGGTGGTGGGTGGGTTTCAATTTTTCGCCGTCTGCATCTCAACCATCCCGGCCGTAGTTCGCCAGGCTCTCCGGATAGCGAGAGATGCTTCAGCTGAATTTATGATATCGCCAAGGGCGAAAAGTGCCGAAAGATGTCCGCAGCGGTAAATTTATGATCGGCGCCAACCGGATTTGACCGGCAGGGCGCAGGATGTTCGGAGTCCGCAGGAGTCCGCACCTCGGAGTCGCGAGCTTTATGCGGACAAGGTAAGTGTTCGCCCATCGCCGTAGGAGTTGCGGCTCCCGAGGCGGTGTCCAGCCATCCGCCCTCGATCCGAGCGATCGCTCTGCATTATGGGTCGAGCGACTCGCAGCGCCTCCAAGGTGCTGTCCGCGCAAAGTTAGGTCATGCCCATCGTGACAGCCGCTGCACGCCACCAGGCTCGATCCATCAAGATCAAGTCTCCGCGATATCGGCCGTGAAGTTTAGGTTTCCAAACCTGACCCGACGCCAGGGGCGAAGCTTTTGATTCGCTTCCAGATGGCTGCGAAGTTGGCCGCAAGCGCGTCCGCCAATACGAAGATCTGTCCGGGAGAAAAGTCTCACCCAGGATTGCGCCGTTATCGATAGAAGAGGCCATCACGCCTATCGGTGACGCATACGAGGAACTCTCAATGAAAGCACCAATGTCGTGTCAAACCGCGGATCTCGTAGGGGGTCCCAATCAGCGCCTAGGCGGATGGTAACAGGAGACAAGGGACACGATGTTTTACCTGTGTTCGGCCCTCTTGATGGAGGTAAAACCCACGCCCCGCTTCGATTGATATTGATATTGTGGATGTTTACAAGAGTGGATCTACCACGAGATCAAGGAGGCTAAACCTAGAAGCTATCCTATGGTATGATTATAAGGGTTGTTGATGTTCTCGCCCCACGGACTAAAGCCATCCGGTTTATATAGACACCGGAGAGGGCTAGGGTTACATAGAGTCGGTTACAATGGTAGGAGATCTACATATCCAGACGCCAAGCTTGCCTTCCACGCCAAGGAAAGTCCCATCCGGACACGGGGAGAAGTCTTCAATCTTGTATCTTCATAGTCTTGGAGTCCGGTCGATGATGATAGTCCGGCTGATGATAGTTCGGCTGATGATGGTAGTCCGGCTATCCGGACACCCCCTAATCTTGGACTCCCTTAGTCGTGCCGCTCCGTTCAATGCGGCTTTTATCAATCTCCATCTTGCTGAGCGTTTCTTCATAAATCATATTTAATCCGCTTCCGCCGTCCGTGAGTACTTTGGTGAGACGAAAACCATCTACGATCGGACTAAGGACCAGAGCGGCTGGTGCCCGGACAGCCCGGGATCGAGGTTCGTCACCGGCATTAAAAGTTATAGCAGTGTCGTTCCAAGGGTTTATTTTTCCACACGGTAAATTTCAGCGGAGCTCGTGAGTTTCGCTTGGCTTATTGTTTGAGGCGAAGCCTCAATACTGTTAGTACCAGACAGGTTTGCTGGCGGAATGTTGTTCCGCTTTATGGCCCACAAGAAGATCCTCGCCACTTTTTGCCACCGCCGAGTATACAACATGCCTTAAGGCTATGAGTAGGTGTTGTATCCGAGTACTATGGAGCTTACATGGCCCGCCGAGCCATTCTTCCAATACGGATCTCCGCCTCGGGCGCTGGCTTTGGTTTTTGGGGTTGGGCCTGACGACTTTTAGAGTTCATCCGCTTAGTTCTGACAAAGGTTTTGGCGAGAGAGTACTATCCCAAAATTCTGTTTGTCTTCCAAGCGCCTCCATCGCACAAGATTTCTGTACTATGGTTGCCAAGTCCACGGCGCATTTATGTCGCGGCAGCTTATAGCATTGAGGAGTCCTTCGTCTGCAGTTTTTGCGTAAAAGTGAGACCATGTCCTCTTCAAGGCAGTCCCTGACCTTGTTAAGCGCAAGGAGGAATCTGGCCCAGTAGCGATGTACGGTTTCCTGGGGCTCTTGCCTGATGTGGGAGAGACAGTTTAGGTTCAGATTAGGGTCCAGATTTTGATCCGATCTATCGCCCAAGGGTGCGGGCGGTCCCGAGCTAAACAACTCAGGATCCGGGGTGCCCAATTTCTTCGGCCCGATGCCCGACTCTAAGTCCGGACCTGGGTCAGGTTTTCCTTTGAGCAGGTCATTGGCTCAAGGAGTTCGGTGATCCGAACACAACTTGTCCTCAAAGATGAGGGGCAATCCGCGTCTGGTTCCTCCACTATTGCTATCTCATGGGTGGCCGGCGGGGACTTGATGTCCCTTTGGTCGGGTTTAAGCCCAATCCGTCGAGTCTCGTAGCAACTCCTGCCAGAGCGCGGCGCGATCAAGAGTTAGTTAAGGAGGATAGCTCCATTGATCCATCTGCTCGCAAGTTCTGAACCGACGCCAAGGTTATGATTGATGACCCGAGACCATCGCCGGGCGCCATCACTGGCGGGGCGGCCATGATAAAGCCGCCGAGCCGAGCGCCCGCCTACAGCCGAGCCCTCCAAGTAATGTCGCCCTTGACAATAAGACGAGCCATCGAGCCCGATGGCGATTTACACGTAGGGACTCTCAATTAAAGCACCAATGTCGGTGTCAAACCGCGGATCTCGGTAGGGGGTCCCGATCCAGCGCTAAGGCTGATGGTAACAGGAAGCAAGGACACAGATGTTTACCCAGGTTTGGGCCCTCTCGATGGAGGTAAAACCCTACTTCCTGCTTGATTAATATTGATGATATGGGTAGTACAAGAGTAGATCTACCACGAGATCGTAGAGGCTAAACCCTAAGAGCTAGCCTATGATGGTATGAATGTAATTGTGATCGGGCTTCCAAGGACCAACCTCTCCGGTTTATATAGACACCGGAGAGAGCTAGGGTTTACATGGAGTCGGTTACAAGGAAGGACATATAATATCCGGATCGCCAAGCTTGCATTCCACGCCAAGGAAAGTCCCATCCGGACACGGGCCGGAGTCTTGAGTCTTGTATCTTCACGCTTCAATAGTCCGGACGTTATACACAGTCCGGCTGTCCGGATACTCCCTAATCCAGGACTCCCTCAGTGGGTCCCCGCTGTCAGGTGGAGGAATAATTATTTTCCGCGTAATAAGGAGGCACTTCCTTGCTGCGGCCATGGACCCAGCTGTCAGCCTCTCCACGTACAGTCCACGTCCGATGGAAGTCGCCTGACCACGCTGACCACGCCACCGAGAGCACCAGGCGGTGGACGACGGTGAGGCCTAGGAAGGGGACGACGGGAGCCGGGAAGACGCGCAAGGGAAGCCCGCGCGAGAGGAGTACGAGGGTTCACCGGTTCGGGCTGTGGTGTGAGGTTGCCGCCACCGCAGGGCCTGCCAGCCGTGGGAATAGTAGGGGCGGTGAGGCCTCCGCAGCAGCACATCCGGCCACGGGAGGCAGGAGCATGCGGCACGACCGGCGCTGCTTTGGGTGGCTGGAGCAAGAAGACCAGAGGTTGAAGAAGCACTACGGCCGCTGGATGGACATCGACGGTCACCGGAGCTAGAATCAAGATATTGACTAAGTTGACAAAGCCCTCCGTCCCCGTCAACTTAGTAGGCCCACAAGACAGCCTCCCACCATGGTGGGTCCCAGCTAGCAGGGGGTATTCATTTATTTGTGCGTAATAATGAGGCACTTCCGGTGGGTCCGAGCTGACAGCAGGGGGAACATTTTTTTTCGTGAAATACGGTGGCCCGTCGGGTGGGTCCCAGCAGTCAGGGGCAAACGTTTTTTTTCGTGAAATACTGGTGGCCCGTCCGATGGTCCCTGCTGTCAGGTGGAGGAATAATTATTTTCCGCGTAATAAGGAGGGACTTCCTTGCGGCTGCCGTGGACCCAGCCGTCAGCCTCTCCACGTACAGTATTCTTCCGATGGAATTCGGTCGTTAACCACATTGACCACGCCGCGCCGAGAGCACCACGGCGGTGGACGACGGCAAGGCCTAGGAAGGGGACGATGCGGAGCCAGGGGAGACACGGCAGTGGATGCCCACGCGGAGAGGAGTACGAGGGTTCACTGGTTCGGCTGCGCTGCCGTCGCCGTAGAATAACAGGGGTGTGGGTGAGTGGAGTGGAGGATGGCCTGCCAGCGGTGCGAGTAGTATGGGGCGGTGAGGCTCCGCAGCACAGCAGCCGCCACGGAGGCAGGAGCAGGTGGCACAACCGCGCCATTTTGGGCGGCCGAGCAAGAAGACCAGAGGTTTAAGAAGCACTACGGCCGTTGGATGGACATTGTACGGTCAATGAGCTAGAATCGCAGATATTGACTAAGTTGACAAAGCCCTTCGCTCCGCTAACTTTGTAGGCCCACTATACTGGGTCTCAGCTAGCAGGGGGAGTATTCTTTTTTTTGGGCGTAATAAGGAGGCACTTCCTTGCGTGCGAAGATATAGGTGGTGGGTCCGAGCTGTCAGCGGTGGTAACACTTTTTTCGTGAAATACAGAGGCCCTTTCGGTGGGTCCCAGATGTCTGGTGGAGGAATCATTATTTTGTGTGTAATAAGGAGGCATTTCCTTGCGTGCGGCCGTGGACCCAGCTGTTAGCCTCTCCATGTACAGTCCACTTCAGATGCATGTTGGTCGTTGACCACGTTGACCACGCCACGCCGAGAGCACCAGGGTGGTAGACAACAGCGAGGCCTAGGAAGGGAACGGCATGGAGGCAGGGAAGACTCGGCAGTTGTTTCCCACGCTGGAGGGGAGTATGACTGCACGAGGGTTTACTGTTCTGCCTGCCACACCGGAGAATAACAGCAGGTGGGACTGTGGGTGAGTAGAGGATGGCTCGCCAGCGATGGGAGTACGGGGGGCGGTGAGGCTCAGCAGCAAGACAGCCGTCATGGGAGGAGGGAGCAGCAGTCCCGCCGGCGCTTGTTTGAGCGGCTGGAGCAGGAAGAGCAGAGATCTAAGAAGCACGGCGGCCGTTGGATGGACATCCAACAGTATACAAGCCATCTGTGGAAAGCCTCAAATCTTTGGAAAACAGCATACAGCCCATCTGCCATTATTTCAAATAGTTTACAGCCCATTTGCTAATTCTTACGGGGTTTTTTGGAGCCCATATTCTTTTTGTTAGCATTACAGCCCATATTTTGGCCACGGTTAAAAAATTATACGAAATTTTGCATATATCGGTGCGGTCTGAACTGTTTTTAATCCTGAAATTTCGAGTCACATTCAGACTGATTTTAAAAATAAATGTATATCCATGTAAAATCCAATAAATTGTCCACGCATAAAAATCAATGCAATTTAAAATCCCGAAATGAAAAAAAGATATTTGAAACTAATTGCCGGTTTGATGTGTTTTAAAATGTACAACCCATTTCTCATTATCGATAGGCCATTTTCTCGGCCATCCGAATGAAGCACTCCTCATCTTGAAAGATTTGCAGCCCAACAGGCCTGATAAAGCGACTTACTTGACAAATCACAAAAAAACTGGGCCAGCCATTTTCAGAAAGAAAAAAAACTACTGTGCTGGTTTGTGGTAAACATAAAAGAAAAGTCTGTCTAGAAAGGCCAGAGTGTCCCACACATCCCAGTTGACGCCTTGCGTCTCAAACAAAATTGATAAATGCCACTCCAATTAAGGCGAAAATGCCACTGCAATTTCCAAACTTTGAAAAATGCCACTGCAATTTTTGCAAACTTTGAAAAATGCCACTACAGTTTGCAAACTTTGAAAAACGCCACTCCAGACTTCGTAAAATGCCACTAGAAATGGCATGAAATGGCATTTTTCAAAGTTTGGAAATTGCAGTGGCATTTCTTAGAGGCATTTATCAAATTAACCCAAAACAAAATAATCGGGCGAGCTGCCGGGTCCTCGTGTCACCGCCACAGTAATTCTCTCGCTTATTGACTACGCTGACAATGGCATGGGACCCAAATGTCGAAATCCACTAGAGGAGCCATTTTTATTGGCTTGAAATAAGGAGGCACTTGCTTGCGCATCGCCATGACCTTAGCGGTCCTCGCTGTCATCCTCTCCACGCATAATCATCTCCGATTGTGTACGCCAACTTGCTAGGCCCACAAGTCAGCCTCTAAACCCGTGGAGGACAAATACAACCCATTTAAAAAATAACAGCCCATTCCATACGCTCAAACGGAAAGTTCAACATTCGAGCAAAGTAACAGTCTGATCCACATATAGAGTAATCGAACTTCCACGCTGACAACCATCATAGCCAAGTTAACTATCTACTCCCACTAATACTCTAGTAGCATACAAGTACTAACTTACTTTAGCTAATTCAGACGATGCCGGGCGCCATCCGTGGTACACGCTAAACGCCAGATCGCGCGCCCCGCGCCGCCGACTTGCTAGAGGTGCGATAGGGCGTGTTGCTCGCTGCTGGCCTTTGCATGCCGGGCGTGGTCCACCGGCTTGCTTCCAAGCCGGAAACCCACTTGACGAGCTGGTAGTAAAATCGGCGTCGCTAACGCGCGGCGCGTTCGAGAGCCTCCAGGGCTATTTGCCAGCGCCGCCTCCACGTAGTCGGCCCAGTTATGGGCGCCTACTCGCGACTCAGAACGCCGGTGCGCTGCTTCTCCATGTCTCACCGGGCGGCGCAAATCGGCGATACGCTGTTGTGACGCCCGATTCAATCAGACACTAATCATACACGCAAACGCAGTACGATCAAGATCAGGACTCACGGAAGATATCACAACACAACTCTAAAACATAAATAAGTCATACAAGCATCATAATACAAGCCAGGGCCTCGAGGGCTCGAATACAAGTGCTCGATCATAGACGAGTCAGCGGAAACAACAATATCTGAGTACATACATAAGTTAAACAAGTTTGCCTTCGTAGGCTAGCACAAACTGGGATACAGATCGAAGAGGCGAGGCCTCCCGCCTGGATCCTCCTAAACTACTCCCCGGTCGCCGCCAGCCGCCCGCACGTAGTAGTAGGCACCTCCGTGGTAGGAGTCGCCGCCAACGGTGGCGCCAAGCCCTGGCTCAAGATCTCGTTGCACAACCAGGTAGAAGGGAAAAGGGGAAAAGAGGGAGAAAAGCAACCGTGAGTACTCATCCAAAGTACTCGCAAGCAAGGAGCTACACTACATATGCATGGGTATATGTGTAAAAGGCCATATCGGTGGACTGAACTGTAGAATGCCAGAATAAGAGGGGGATAGCTAATCCTATCGAAGACTACGCTCGCAGCCTCCGCCTTGCAGCATGTAGAAGAGAGTAAACTGAATTCCTCCAAGTAGCATCGCATAAGATATCCTACCCGCGATCCTCCTCGCTGTAATCGTTAGAGAGCGATCACCGGTTGTATCCGCACTTGAAGGGTCTGCTTTATTAAGTATCCGGTTCTAGTTGTCATAAGGTCAAGGTACAACTCAAGTCGCCCTTTACCAAGATCACGGCTATTCAATAGATTAACTCACTGCAGGGTGCACCACATAACCCAACACGCTTGATCCCATTTGGCCAGACACACTTTCCTGGGTCATGCCCGCCCGCGGAAGATCAACACGTCATAGCCCCATCTAGGCACAACAGAGAGGTCAGCACACCGGTCTAAACCTAAGCGCACAGGGGTCTGGGCCCATCGCCCTTAGCACACCTGCGCTATGGCTAGGGCGGCCAAAGCAGACCCTAGCCTAGCAGTGCTCCAATTAATTCAGCTACCATACCGCCGCCGACGTCATGAAGTGCTTCGCATATTATTGAATCAATGGACTCAAAAGGATAGTGGCAAGGGATGCCAATAAGATTATTATGCTTATGGGATTAACCATAATGCAAGCAGGCAAGAATTTCAAGAACAACAGGTTGTTGAGGATTTTTGAATGCTCAAATAGTATTTCGAAGGCCTATGTGAAACACCTGAACAACTGAGAAGGAGCGGATACTCGATAAGTGCAAGGAATTATCCGTATGGGTATTCATGTGATAAAGAACTGCAAGGCAGTGAGCTCAAAGGATTCTCGGGACAACAAAGAGTATTTCGGGACATCTTGTAATAACAAGATCAATGGGGAATGATTGTATGAATGGCAAGTGTATGCAGTTTTCATAGGGGTTGACGGTGGAAGGAAATCACAAATGCGATGGCACAAAGACTCGAGAGAACATCGTAGGATAACTTCGGAATCTTCTAGTGCAGCAAAGCATCATCCAAGTGAGGGCTCTCCGGAGAAAGTACTTATAGAACCTAAAGTTAGTTTTGTTTTTAGCAAAATCATTTAACCCGAGTAGAAGAGAGCTCGTGAGTCCCGCAGTAAAGATCGAGGAGTAAAAGATCCTAATACCACCCAATGGCGACGTAGTCTGTAAGGCACACAGCCATGTTAGTAATAGTTTTGCAATGACTAGACTCGACTTCGCCAAGGAGTGTGGAAGGGGATTCCTACAGCAATGGCTCGATATTAATCTCAGACGCTTCGATTCAATCGCACACTAATCATACATGCAAACGGTACGATCAAGATCGTGGACTCACGGAAGATATCACAACACAACTCTAAAACATAAATAAGTCATACAAGCATCATAATACAAGTCGTGGGCCTCGAGGGCTCGAATACAAGTGCTCAATCATAGACGAAGTCACGGAAGCAACAATATCTGAGTACGTATATAAGTTAAACAAGTTTTCCTTAAGAAGGCTAGCACAAACCGATACAGATCGAAGAGGCACAGTGCCTCCCCTCGATCCTCCTAACTACTCCTGGTCGCCGCCGCCGGGCCGCACGTAGTAGTAGGCACCTCCGATGTAGTAGGAGTCGCCGCCGACGGTATGCTCGCCCTCGGCTCCATCGTCCGTCGCAGGAATCGGGTAAAGAAAGGGGAAAATGGGAACAAGGCAACCGTGAGTACTCATCCAAAGTACTCGCAAGCAAGGAGCTACACTACATATGCATGGATATATGTAAAGGGCCATATCGGTGGACTGAACCGCAGAATGCCGTAATAAGAGGGGATAGCTAATCCTGTCGAAGACTACGCTCGCAGCCTCCGCCTTGCAGCATGTAGAAGAGAGTAGATCAAGTCCTCCAAGTAGCATCGCATAGCATAATCCTACCCGGATCCCTCCTCGCCCCCTGTTAGAGACCGATCACCGGGTTGTATCCGCACTTGGAAGGGTGTGTTTTATTAAGTATCCGTTCTAGTTGTCATAAGGTCAAGGTACAACTCCAAGTCGCCTTGTTACCAAGATCACGCTATTCAATAGATTAATCACTGCAGGGTGCACCACATAACCCAACATGCTTGATCCCATTTGGCCGACACACTTTTCGGGTCATGCCCGCCCTAAGATCAACACGCCGCGCCCCACCTAGGCCAACAGAGAGGTCAGCACACCGGTCTAAACCTAAGCGCACAGGGTCTGGGCCCATCGCCTTAGCACACCCGCACGCTATGTAACACGGCCGAAGCGTAACTAGCCCCTTAATACAAGGGCAGGCTTACGCCCAATCGGGCGCCGCCGCCGCCGATGTCACGAAGGCTTCGCCGATACCATGACGCCGAAAGTGCCCATAACTGTTCCCTCAAGATAGTTGGTTAGTGCGATAGACCAAATGGCCGACTCGATCAAATACCAAGATCTCGTTAAGCAGTTAGTATCCGCGAACGCCGACCAGGCCAGCCCACCTCTTTCCTAGGTGGTCTCAACCTGCCCTGCCGCCCCGCCACAAAGTAACAATGGGGCCGTGGGAACCCAGCCCACCTCTACGGGATGGAGCCACCTGCCCTTCACCCCATCTCCTAACAAGATCACAGGTAATGTAACAAAGGTAGATTATATAGTATATGCCCGTGATCACCTCCCAAGTGATCACGCCCAAAGAGTATAGCATGGCAGATGGAAAAGAGGGTAGGGCCATCGATGGAACACTAGCATCCTATACTAAGCAAGAGGATAGCAGTAAAGGTAACAACAAGAGTAGCAAGGACAGGCTATGCAAGAGTATGTGATTAATCGAAGCAAGAATATGCTACACTACTCTAATGCAAGCAGATAGAGAAGAATAGGCTATATCCGTGATCAAAGGGGCTTGCCCGGTTGCTCGGCAAGAGAGAGGGGTCGCCAACTCCGTAGTCGCATCGGGTAGCAAGCGCCGGTCTCTGTGTCTAGCGGAAGAAGAGGGGGAAGAAACAATGAATACAATGCAAACAGATGCATGACGATGCATGACAAAGCAAAGCGTGATGCTAGGTGTGCCCTAACGCGGTATGAGGTGATACCGATGAAGGGGGGAAACATCCGGGAATGTATCCTCGGTGTTTCGCGTTTTCGGGCAGAGGAGCCGGAGGGGAAAGTTGCGAGTTTGATATGTTAGAGGTGTGTGGCGGACGAACCGACTGCATATCCGGGTTCATCGCGTCGTTCTGAGCAACTTTCATGTTGAAAATAATTTAATCCGAGTTACGGATTAAAAGATATGATTTTCTAAAGATTTTAATAATTTCTAGAATTTAATTAATTATTTTAAATTAATTCGAAAATGGATTTATGACATCAGCATGATGTCATGTCGACATCAGCAGTCAACAGAGGTAATGTCGACGGTCACCGACATGTGGGTCCCACTAGTCATTGACTTAGTTAACTAAACAGATTAGTTAGTTTAATTTAAGTGATTAGGTTAACTAGTTAATTAGGCTAATCTAATCAGGATTAGTTAAGTTAATTAAGTTAATTAATTAATTAATTAATATGTATTTTATTATTAGTTATTTTTTTAGACCTCTTTTTTTTATTAAACGTTCTGGGGGCTAGGCCCCACATGTCGTTGGCCCTAGGGGCATAACGGGCGCCGGGTTACGGGCGCACCCGAATGGGCGATGGCCTCGCGGGTGGGCGCTGCCGCCAGACGCGGACGAGGCCGTGGCCACGGCAGGCTCGCCGCCGCCATGGTAGGCGGACGCAGGGGCGGCCCGGCGGCCGCCTGGGAGCAAGGCAGCAAGAACGGGCTGTACACACGCAAGGAGCGAGGTGGCAGAGAGGGCGCGCCCGCACCGGTGCGGTGTTGCCCGAGAGGGCCGCCAGCGAGAAGCACAACAAAGGGGGAAGGCGAGGCTGTATGCGGTCGGTGGTGCCGAGCACCACTGGGGGCTGAAGGGTGCACGGCCCAGACAGGCGCGGGGAGGCTGCGGCCCCGGGGCAGCAACAAGTGCGGGCGGCGGCAGCGGTCACGAAGCCCGCCTGGGAGCAGAGGCGCCACGTGAGGTAGAACAGCAGCAGGGGTCAGCACGGCGGCATGGCGCGCTGCAGTCGGGTTCGGCCGGAGCAGGTCCGGGCTCGGAAGCGCCGAGGTACAGGCGGGCGACGACGATGCGGATCATAGGAGAAGGGAGGGGACGTGCGGTGGAGCTCATAGGGGTTCGTAGGGGTCCGAGCAGCGGGGCGTGGGGAGGTAGGCGGGGACGATGGCGTCGAGGGGGCAGTCCGGCGAGGTGGAGGAAGCAGGCCGGCACGGGAGGAGGAAGCAGACCGGCGGGGGAGCTCCGGGCGCCGGCGTCGACATACAGGGGCGAGGGGATCGGGAATCCTCCCGATCCAGATCCAATCGAGGGGAAAGTGGGGGGAGCGAGTGGGCGACATGGGGAAACGGCTAGGGTTTCGGGGTATGGGGAGGCGGGGTGGCCGGCTGGTCTCTTGCCTAGTTGGGCTGGTGGCTCTTCGGGCCAAAGCCCGGGGTTGTTTTCTTTTTTTGTTAGTTTGTTTTTCTCTTTTGTATTTTCTTTCTTTATTTCTCGTTTCTGTTTTAATTCATTTTAAAATATTTAGGCATTTTATAAAAATGTGTTTACTTCACCATAATTACCGATGCAATAATTGACATAGCCTGAACATTTTTATTTTAATATTTGAAAACTTTTGCCGTTTGACTTATTTAGGATTTAAATTTGAAACGGTTTTGAATTAACCCGAGATTAACTACAGTGATAGAGGTGACGTGTCATCATTAACGTGAGATTACTGTTGCATGATTATCCGGGCGTTACAGCTGCTCCTCCGCCAGGCGGTCGCGCTCCAACAACTCCTGCTCCTCCGCCATGCGGTTGTGCTCCAACAACTCCTCGATCTGCGCATTGCCATCTAAAGATAGATAGAATGCCTCCTCCCTCCGTCTGCCTTCTGGTGAAAAAAGGAACACTAGTTCCGGCGGTGACCTCCTCTGGTGTCACCTACCGCAGACGGGCGGGGGCATGGCGGACGTGGCGAGCGACGTCGGGCTGGTGGGGGCTTATGAGGATATGGCGAATTGGGTCATGGTGGCACCGGAGAAGGCCGGGAAACAGTACTTATAGGGGGAAGGTAGCGCGACGGTCATCGGAATTCAATGCATAATGGCTTAGCGCGCAAGCTTGCCATGGAAAACTAGGGAAACTGAAATTATGACTGTGCCGTCCCGTCTCGTCTGGGTCGCACGCCGGCATGGCGGTCAAACGAGTGCACTCGAATCATCTCCCTCCTTGACAATAATGATTCCACAGATTTAAAAAGGCGCAACAATTAAAGCGTATCTTTTTTCGCATCAGTTAGCTACCTTATTTACGGCCGCTGCATGCAGCACTCGTAATCGCCGCAGCAAGACGCTGGCAGCATGCAACGAAGTCGCAGCCGAGGGCACGACGCAGCCACTTAAATCACTGGAATTAATTAGGCTTAAACTTCTGCATGCTGTTAATTATTGCCATGCCTTGGTCTTGCTGCTTTGCTCACGGGACTAATAAACCCGGACGGAGGGAGTACCTTTGTTGGTGAGAGGTTTGAATTAATCCCTGTAAACCGGAAAGGAGGTACTAGTACGTGCGTGATCCGCTATTCATTCGTGTAGGATCGAGTAGGTCATTTCTTGAATTGAGCCCTGCAAACCGGAAAGGAGGTAGTACGTGCGTGATCCGCTATTTATCCGTGTAGGATCGATAGTGTAGCTTGTCTGTTTCTTCAGAGGTAGGCATTTTTATCCGTGTAGGATCGATAGTGTAGCTTGTTAGTTTCTTCAGAGGTAGGCATTTTTTATTCAAAAAACTGCCACTTCGCATCTTGCGTCGCAAATAAAACTGCCAGGAGCGCATTTGTAGGATAGCTAGTGATCGATCAGTAACTTGTAAACACTGAGCGAACAGGAATAAGTGCCTTTTAATGCATCTCAATGATTCACGGATCATATACAAATATGTAGCTCCAAAATCAAAGATCAGCCGCTTCGGATCTTGCGTCGCAACTAAAACTAACTAGTACGATTCCCATACATAAGATCAACATGTTAATGCATCTCAATGATTCATAGATCATATACAAATATGTAGCTCCAAAAGCAAAGATCTAGAAAAAACAACTGTTCTTCCTACTAACATGGATGCTTCTTTGGCCAACATTCAAGATGCATCGAAAGACAAATTTGTTTGTGAAGTCTACAATTCCTCTTGCAAACGTAAGTGGTTTCACCAACAGCTGGAACCATGAGAATGAACCACACATGATGGAGGAACATCCACTGCAATATGATTTGGTCTTCTCTCGATCACACCGCGAGACTATTTTCGGAATACAAACTTTAACTTAGGCAAAATGATGCCCATTGTATAATCAGACCAAAGCAATGAAGCACCTAGTGTTGGCCAAGAATAGTACAAGATTACTTTTCTGCAGTCCATGAAGTGACTATCCAATCTTTGTGTCTATTTTCAAATGGCACTGCATGCAGTGACTATACTATTCTCTTGTGCAGTTCAACCTAAATAGCAACGGGCAGACATCTCTATCTGCACAAATATCAAGCAACTAGTAAACATATACCACACCATGTTCGCAGTGATGGAAGAGGTGAAATCGATACAACCGAAATTGAGCATCCAATCATTGAATCCTGTCCTGCACCTCCAATGTAGGTCCACCCTGCCAATAAATTCACATGCAAACCACTAGTTTTACTATCTAATGACAGTACAAAAACAGTAGCAAGATAGTAGCAAACCATGTACCTTCGTAATGAACAGCTCATAGTGCCACCAATTGGATATAAAGGTTTGGAAAAAACATGCTCCTAATGTTGAACCAGTTGGATTTTTTGTGCAGTTCCACTAAAATCGAGCATCCCTGTTTGCATAGATATTGAAAGTGTGATTACTATAAAAGTGGCACTAGTTGAAGCATAGACTCACAAATATAAGCATTCCAATTTCTTAATGGGAAAAGGTAGCAAGATTGTTTCTAACCACCTGTTTGAAGGAATAAATAAAGCAACAACGGCTGATGTCAGGAAGGCATACATAGTTTTTTCTGAAAAACTGAGCCATTCCTGACCTTTCCTCTTCTTTTAAGCAAATTTTGCGTAGTTCTACTAAAATAAAATGCCATCACCGCCATGAAAATTCAGTGACACTGTACAAAAGGAAATGACTTAACATTACATCATGATGTCAGGTATGTAGTCGACAGGCATTAGAGACAAACATACAGACCTCCTCCGATAACATAATGAACATTAATTTTAACAAAGGTGTGACTAGCTTTACCGGATAATTTGAGTGAACTCTACACCTCTATTCCTTAATATAAGACGTTTTCATGTTCAATTTAAAGTACCCAAACGCCTAGTATTTAGAAAACAGGTAGTAGTTTTCATGAGCACATATCCGGGAAAGCTTGCCACACTTTATTTATGTCCATACGCTAATGCAACACCATCCTAATACTACAAATCTACACTAATCCAAAGGCTAGTGCAACAAGAGAGTAGTTAGTTTATTACAGGTACAAAGACAATGGTTTTACCGAACAGATTTCAATAAACTCTAGCAATCGGAAGGTTACTATAAGAATTAACAATACAAAATGTAAAGGTAACAAGTTTCAGATTGGTATACTAGCTGTGCATGAGCATTAAACCAAATACAAAAGTCTGAAGGTAACTAGCATTATTAACTAATGACAGATAAAAAATTGCAACCCATGTACCACCAAGGTAAATATCATTTCAACTCGGGGGCCTTAAAATTGCTACCCCAATCTTGATAATCGATCAAACATAAAAACTTGATCGAATCTAATCAAGAGAACAGCCGAGGAGGAGGTGCCCACTCTTGACTTTCCTCTCGTCTTCATAATTGTCTCGTGCAGTTTAACCAAAATAAAATGACATCAGCGCTTTGGCATTTTGGTGACACTGCAAAAAAAAATTAACTTATCTCATGAAAGTGAGGTATGTAATCTATAAGCATTAACAGGCAAAAATATGAAGGTAGTAACAAGTTTCATCGTTGGTATATCACAGTTGTGCAACAAAGATTAGAATGCCTTTTTTGAAAAGGGGATCTCCGGCCTCTCGTGATTAGAGCGATGCATACGGCCATCTTATTAAACCAAATAAATAGGTTCCAACAAGGTCTCAAAGTCTCCAACTGAAAAAAGTGAAAAAAGCGCTCACTCGGAGCCAAAAAATCTTTAATACATCCACAATCAACAGCTAACCCTGAAATAATCTAGTGACATTAAATGGCATTGCTTAAATTTATCGGTGGCATTAGACTGAGAGCGGCATTAGTTAAATGTGGCATCACTTTAGCAGTAGCATTGCTTGACTTGACTGCTGGCGTTATACCAACAGCAAAAAAGTGGCAATAAGAGCATGGGAGGCCCATTCGGATAGTGGGCGCACTAGTAGGATGTACCTCCACAGACGCAGAGTGGTGAGGGAGGTATGGTTGCCCAGAGCAACAAATATCCAGGCAGCATATGTGGATTACGTCCCATTTTTGTTCTCTTTAGCCACCTTTTTCCTATGTGAGGACAACAAACCGATCGACCTGGTCATTCTCTATTGCGTTTGTCATGCCTTTCACCCTTCTTCAACCAAGAGACACGAGACTTGTTCCTTAGCTACTGATTTTCCCTTTTCAACCTAGATGCGGTTCGATGCCTACTCTCTTGGACAAGACAGTCTCCTTCCTTTCCTTATTCAACCCAGATATGGATTAGTCTACATGAAGTAGGGTTTTTTAATAGTGCAAATTATGGTTTTCGCTCAAGGGCCAGCAGAAAGCAGAGGATAGCAAATTGGGAAGATGGTGGAGTGGAAAGATCCACATGCAACGACGGGCAGATGGGGTAATAGAACAAGGGTATGGTTCAAAAGAGGTAGCATACCGAGGGTCGGCGGAAGTGGCTTCGCCGTGGTCGCCGCCCTCCGCACACACTACGGCAGCGAAGCTTGGGGACGGAGACCATCCCGCTGGCGCTTAGGTCTCGAGAGGACGGCCTTGTCGCCGCATGCGTGACTCGCCACCGACGACGAAAAGGCCAACGCTGCATCGTCCTTTTCTTCCCGGCGGATCTATGACCACCGGTGAGGAGGGAGAGAGGGGCCATCTTTTTTAGATCTGGAGAGAGGGTGGTTGTAACGCCCTCGATGCGGCTATATCTCCCACGTGTCGAAGCACGACTTAGAGGCATAACCGCATTGAAAGCAATGTCGCAAGTGAGGTAATCTTCACACAACCCATGTAATACATAAGGGAAAAGAGATACATAGTTGGCTTACAATCGCCCCTTCACACAGTACATGAGTAAAACATTACATCATACAGATACAAACAGGGTCCGACTACGGAACCAAAATAAAAGAAGACTACCCCAAATGCTACACAGATCCCCCGATCGTCCCAACTGGGCTCCACTACTGATCAACTGAAACGAAACAACACAATGAACAAGATCTTCATCGAGCTCCTCCTTGAGCTCAGGTGCATCACCTGCACGGTTTCATCGGCACCTGCAAACTGGTTTTGGAAGTATCTGTGAGTCATGGGGACTCAGCAATCTCACACCCGCGAGATCAAGACTATTTAAGCTTAAAGGTAGGACAGGGTAGTGGGGTGGAGCTGCAGCAAGCGACTAGCATATATGGTGGCTACCATACGCAAATGAGAGCGAGAAGAGGAGGCAAAGCACGGTCGAACAACTATGATCAAGAAGTGATCCTGAACTCCTACTTACGTCAGACATAACCCAGAAACCGTGTTCTCCTCTCCATCAACCCCGAAAAGAGACACTCACGGTTACGCACACGGTTGGTGTATTTTAATTAAGATCAACTTCGGTTATCTACAACCGACATTAACAAATTCCCATCTGCCACATAACCGCTGGCACGGCTTTCGAAAGTTCAAACCCCGCAGGGTGTCCCAACTTAGCCCATGATAAGCTCTCGCGATCAACGAAGGATATTCTTCTCCCGGAAGACCCGATCAGTCTCGAATCCTGCCACAAGACATTTCACAGCAATAAAACAAGACCAGCAAAGCCGCCGGATGTGCCGACAAATCCTGATAGGAGTCGCACGCACTCGGTCTCGTGGCACACCGGATAAGTCAGCCACGAGTAAAACCAGCCCTCGAGTTGCCCCGAGGTGGCCCCGCAGTCTGCTCGGTTCGACCAACACTCAAGGAGCACCGCCCGGGGCTAAATAAAGATGACCCTCGGCTCCGGAAACCCAAGGAAAAGGGCATAGGTGAGGCAAATGGTAAAACCAATGTTGGGCCTTGCTGAAAAGTCTTATTCAAAGCGAACTGTCAAGGGGGTCCCATAAATCACCCGACCGCGTTAGGGACGCAAAATCCGGGAACATAACACCGTATGACGGAAACTAGGGCGACAAGAGTGGAACAAAACACTGCATAAGGCCGAGCCTTCCACCCTTTACCAAGTATATAGATGCGTTAATTAAATAAGATATATTGTGATATCCCAACAAGTAAACATGTTCCAACAAGGAACAACTACTCCATGTTCCAACAAGGAACAAACTTCATCTTCACCTGCAACTAACAACGCTATAAGAGGGGCTGAGCAAAGCGGTAACATAGCCAAACAACGGTTTGCTAGGAAAGGATGGTTAGAGGCTTGACATGGCAATATGGGAGGCATGATAAGCAAGTGGTAGGCATCGTAGCATAGGCATAGCAAAAGAGCGAGCAACTAGCAAGCAAAGATAGAAGTGATTTCGAGGGTATGGTCATCTTGCCTGAAATCCCGCAAGGAAGAAGAACGAATCCATGAAGAAGACAAACGGACGAAGTCGAATGAATCCTCACAACTCCGAACGGAACCGGCTAACGAGAAAAGCAAACCGAAACAAACAAACAACATAGTAAACAACCATCACATAAACATGGCATGATGCACAAACAAGTATGATGCATGTCCGGTTTAACGAGGCATGGCATGGCAATATGCACAAACAACACTACAAGTTAAGTGGAGCTCAATATGCAACGAGTTGCATATTGACGGAACACCACATCACTTATTTAGTTCTCACTCGGTTAGGTACTCAACAATATTAAATGTTGTTAAACATGGCAAGAGGTGGAGCATAATTAAACTAGCTATTTAGACAAGTTTAAATGAGGCCGGAAATAAGAAACAACAATTCCGGAAAATCCCCATGAGCAATATTTCGAATTTGGTGCTGATCTGACCTAAAGCATATTTTAGAGTTGTTAAACATGCAAAGAAATGCTACCATGTTAATCTATGCATTTTTCTACCCCATTTACATATATAATTCATTTAAAATGGAGCTACGGTTATTTAGTTATGAAATAAATCATTTTAGCATGGCATTTAAGCAAATTAATGCAAACAACAATTATAAGCATTTAAATGTTGTTATCATGATGCGGATGACATGTGCAAGTTGTAAGCAATTTTTATGAAAATGTTGACAAGAGCATTATGAATCATTGTGTCACCGTGGTGGAAGAAAGGGGGTGCCACGGCAACGAATCCGAAAAGGGTGCCACGGCAATATTTCGTTCCGACAGCTCATCGAGATGTCGGTGCAAAAGAAAATGGGCGAAGCGAGTCATGCAAAGGATGGTGGGTGATCCCGATTCCGGTTCCCACGGAACGGTGGCATGGCAACATGAGGGGCATCGCAAAGACAATTCGACACGGTGCAAACATATCGTGCATCTCATACATGCAAGGGCATCTCATCGCGGTCGCCTCGGGTTATACCTTCGGATCGCTCAAACGGGACGGTTCGCGTTCAGAGAGGGAAGTAGACGGAAGTAGACGCTCGCGATGATCGCCGAGGGAAGTAGTCGACACGGCGAGGGGAAGTCGTTGTTCACGCTCGATGGTAGTGGTACATCTCGCCATCGGAAGTAGTTGTTCATGTCCCGTGGATGTTCGGGGTCCACGGGTCTTCGAGGGTCGACGGTAGTGGAACACGCCGAGATGTTCGGTCGACGGTAGCGGTACTTGAAGAATCCCGAACGGACTTAGCGCCTTCGCGCCGTAGGGTACTTGTCGTTATCCACCTCGGATGTAGTCGCTCCCGCCAGAGTCGAACTTGACAATCCGAGGGGTGCTTGGCGATCACCGTAGTCGATCTTGGCATCTCCGGCGGGTACTTGGCGCTTCCGGTTCGTGGACGGCACGATGTAGGTGAACTCGACGGGTCAACAACCTCCTGGTACTTGGCGAAAACCTGAAGATGGCCTTGACGTCCCTGGTGTCTTCGGCCTTGACGTGAAGCAGGGAGGCGCGAGGAGAGGACCGGGAGGCCGCAGGGACGCCGGATCCATCCGGGAACGGGGCGGGACGAGCTGGGCGGCCCGGACTCGCCGGCCGGAGGGGCGAACGGGTGGCGGCCATGGCATCGGGCAGGGCTCCCGAGGTGGTGCAGCAGAGGCGACGGGCGGAGCAGAGGGTCCACGGCCATGGCGTGCGGAGGAGGAGCAGGGCCAGGAGCGACGGGGCATGGGAGGCGGACGGCGGCACGCGGGAGAAGGAAGTGCGAGGAGGAGGTCGGGCGCGGTGCTCCTGGTGGAGCTCGTCGGCGACGAGGAGGCCACCGGGGGGTCCGGCCTGGTCGCGCGGAGGAGCGGCGGGGATCGGGTGCAGGTGCTCGAGGAGAGATCGAGGGGAAAGGGAGAGGGGATCGCGCGAGCGGGGCTCTCGCTCCTCTCTGTCTGTGTGCGAGGCGGCGGAAGGAGGATGGAGGGGATCGATGGGACGAGGGAGAAGGGGATCGGGAAGGAGGCGACGAGGGGATCGGGCAGGGGGTTGGCGGCGCTGGTGGGAGGACGAGAGGAGGAAGGCTGCGGCTAGGGTTAGAGGGGGGGGGGGGTTGGTGGGCCTTGGGCCTTGGGAGGCTAGGCCGGCCTGGTGGAGGAGGAAGGCCAGGGGCCGGCTGGGCCTGCGGGAGGCGCTAGGTGGGCTGACGAGGGGGGCTGGACTGCGGGAGGCCGCGGTGGCCTGGGCCGGCTGCCTGGAGAAGGCCAAGCTGGGCTGGCTCTCTCTCTAATATTTAGCAGAAAAGAAAAATAGAGATAAGAAAAGAAAGGAAGGTTAGGGAAAGAATTTGGGAACGAGGGCAATTTTCCCGGGCTCACAAAAATATGAAGAATTTAACAAAAATGGCCCGAGGATTTTTGGTGGAACTCCGGAAAATGATAGAATAATAATGGCGAGGTTTTGAGAACAACTCGGAGCAGAAAAGGCATGGGATTATATTTGCAAGTGTGTTATGGTGATTCCAAAACGAGGAATATTTTATAGTAGCTCTCTAAATATCGAGAGGATAAGTTATAAAGAGAAGTCACCATGTGAATCCCTCGATTTAAATGGATCGAGAAAAATCCATACAATTTATTTAGTTGAGTTTTTTTTTTAAAAAATAATGATATGATGGCATGATGACATGATGCAATGCAAAAAACAAAACAAACCACACGACAAAACTCGAAACCCCGAAGGCAATCAAGCTCCGGTCTTGGGGCGCCACAACACTCCACCACTACGAGAGGATCTCGTCCCGAGATCTAGGATGGCACCGGAGACAAACGGAAGAGGAAGAGGTAAAACTGAGTTGCTTCTTTGACAAATGAATGAAACCAATGAACCTCGAGAGGTTGAACAAAATGAAAGAAAGAAAACAACGAAGAAGAACAAAGGTTGAAAACACTCATTAGAAAAGAGGAACAAGGATACGACGAGAACCAAGAGGTTAAGGATAACATAGATATCGAAACCACTCCGTTTAAAACTAGATAGACAAGGAATAAGATTGATAAAATTTGGGCAGCACTCCGACTGAAAAAGGAAGGAATTAGAATCATGAACTTGAGAAGATGGGCTGATAGTTGATGAAATCAACAACACACCGCCTCCTAACTATTGAAAGAATGGCACAAGGGGTAAGAAAGATTTCAGACAGCCTCCGTTGAGGAAGCAGGCAAAACTTGATAAGATGAGAGAACTCGAATGAAATCATAACACCCGGTTAAAAGGATAATGCAAGAAAAAGAACATGATCTTTGCAAAACGAGGTGATGGGTGAAGAGAGCAACATCACAATGCCTTCGAAACGAAAGAATAGAATGTAGATTGTTGGGATAAAGGGACGGAGAAGAAAAAGACAACTTCTACCACAAATGAGTTTGGAAAGCACCGTTAAAAAGAAGGATAGAACGGAGTTGTTTGAAAAACAACAACGATAAGGATAAGCTTGTAGTGGGCTTATGAAAACATCTCAAAATTATGAGGTGAGCTTCTGCCACTAACGGAAAACAATTGATTGGATTAATATCAACAAGGAGACGAGAAACTTATTTCACCGAGAGGAGAAATGAAGAACTTGGGTCCTTTATAAGCACCATAAATAGCAACAATCCTTAGGGAAAGCTTTAGGTGAAATATAGTCCAAGATAACTCCAATGAAGAGATTGATGGATTTAAAATACCTCATTCTTGACAACATTTGAATCATGAAACACGAACTCAAATTGTCGAGAATGACATAACACCACCTCAAATGATAAGGTAGAACGAATTGCACTTCGAAATGCAAGAAGAAGGATACTTGAACTCCTCAAAACAAAACATGTGTTGAGCACCATGTTCAATTTTTGAGTATAGCTTGGCGGACCATAACTCCGAGAGAAATCTTGAAGAACAATTGAAGAATGAAAAGAATCCTTGAGGAAGCACCATGTAGAGCCTCCATGATGAACTCCGTAACCAAAAGGGTGATAGAAAGAAAGAGAAGTTGAAAACACAAGGTGAAGCCTTGCGTGATAAGATGAAGCTTTGAATTGATATGGCCGAGAAAACTTGGAACTCCGGAAAGAAAAGATGAAGCATCTCGTACCGAAATTGTGATATGATGAACAAACTCCGGAAAGAAGAGATGAACAACTTAGAACTGAGAAATTGATACCATTACGAACTCCGGAAAGAAAAGATGAACAAATGAAATCAAGAATTGATTCATCATGAACAAACTCCGAGAGAAGGAATTAATCACTTGGATGAAACAAGAACAAGAATTATGTTATGCCTATCCTTCACCAATTTAGATTGATGACAAGCAACGGATTTGGCACACTACTTATTCCCGTTGAAAAATGATTACAGATAGAGATATAGCGCAAACTTGGGAAGGTCTTCAACGAACCACCGGTAGGATTGAAACAACGAATGAATCTATATGATAACGAAGGAAGAGAACTCTTGAACGAACCACCGTAAGAATTAGAAATGAACGAAGATACTTGAGAGAATTTAGATACATGAGAACGGAGAAATCATGAACTGATTAGAGGATATTTCGACGATGCACCGGTGAGATTTGGAAAACAAGAGTTGAACGCTTGAATGAATAATTCTGAAATGATGGGCTCTGGAGAATCAAACTGAAAAGACTCCTGAAATGCTCCGGGTGGGTTAAAAGAATTCTCACAATCAAAACAATTATGAGGATGACACAAAGCTAGAACCATGAATCTTGAAGAGAATGGAGCAAGATTTAAGAGAAACTCTTCTTCGGTCTTCAAAATTTGAGAATGACGACGAGAAACATCACCATGAATTATTGAAGCACTCCGGAATGAAAATTAGAAAGGTTGAACCAACAATGAAAATAATTTGAAAAAATCTTGGAGAAAACCATATGACTGATGATAATTCATTCTTACGTCAAACTTTGCAATGAATTTGGGAATAGCTCTTGAAAAATTAGAAGAGTTAGGTAAGATCCTGGGAAAAGACCTGTGGGTTAGGGCCCACTCAAAAGAACCACCGTTGAACAATTGTTTGAAATAGATATTGCACCGGTAGAATTAGATGGCTTGAATGAGATAGCATCCTCAAAAGAACTTGAGTGAATTGAGAATGGAAACTTGAATCTTCTGAGATATCTTCAGCACTCCAGAACAAATGAATAGCAAGAACTAAAAGATTGTGAGGTGCACCGGTATGAGAAAACATTTGAAACAAGGAAAGATATGATCGACAAAGCTTGAATTTAATCCACTGGAGAAGAGAAATTAGAATGGAACAATGATAAGGTTAAAACTTCCTTAGCGTCTTCATGAGAAAATCACCGGACAAAACATTAAAGGAAAAGAATGAAGAAACTTCCCTCAATAAAATGGATACTTGATTAAGAAATCTGAGTCCTTGAAGAAAAAGGGTGGGAGGGCGGGAAAACAAACAACTTGGGTCGGATGAAACGAACACCGTTGAGAAAAAGCTTAGAATCGATCTTGCGAATGTTGGAATGATCAGATCCACTTGAAGAGAAGCACGCCGGTTGAGAAAAGAATTTACATGACAAGCTCAGTGATCAAGAAGGATTAGTATTCACATAGCAATATGAGAACACCATTTAGGAAAAGTATGGAATAAACACTTGGCATTGAAGCAACTTGAATACCACAAAACGGAACAAAAACAAAGGATTTGGCTTGCAGAATAAGCCAGAACAAACACATGATAGAGATTTCGCCCAAAATGTTCGTGGTGGGGCCCACACGGACACGACGTATAGCGGACGTCACGAATGACAAACAAGACGCCCCGAATCAGCATAGCCAAGGATTCTTTAAGATGTCTCACGACCATCGAATCGACCGTGAATGGGCGGACCACTAGACGCTGAACCCCAATCTCAAATCATACATCTGTCGGAAAGATATCCTAGGAGCTACTTGAATTCCCACCTATAAACTCCCGAAACTTTCTGGTTATGCAATCTGGTGTTGGGGATACAGGGGACACAAAATATATCACCCAAACTAACAATACCTAGATCCAGCTGTATCCATCCGTCAACACATAACCAAGAAATCCTCGGAAATCGTGTACCTCGACCTTCGAAAAACATCCGTTATACAAGTCATGGCAATACTCCCGCACTCGCCACAGTACTGGGCTATCGGGGTTATCTCACCAACAACTGCACAAAAGAGATTTCGATGTCGGTAAAACTCAGGTATTCCAGAACTGCAACGATAAAATTGTGACGACAACACCTCGGAGCTCAACTCCCGGACACCGCCACAACCCCTAAATGTCGAGGCACCAAGAACAATGTTCTCGCCACAAAACCATCGGAACGATTCCAAGATACCCGCGTGATCCTAAAAAAATTTAGTGAAATTTGAGGAGAGAAAAGACAAAACTCTACGCCGGATACCTCACCAGAGCGATTTAAGGACCGAGGAGTAAAAAGAATCCTACTCTCGATATATATAATCCTAAGACTCAAAACATTTTCCGCTCTAGACTCAACAACGCCAAAGAAACAATCAAGTAGGGGGCTCCTAAGTCGGGAAGGCTCGATACAAACTTGTAACGCCCGGACACACCCGCCGGTGGTCAGCATTCTGGCGGGATCTAGACTGGCCCCACAGATCAATACTAGTCTTTTCTGCGACTTTGTCCTCACTGCGCGCACTCCGGAGCAACTTCGGTCGGTCACCCATCCCGACACTACTCCAAGCTGAGCACGCTTAACTTTGGAGTTCTGTCCAATGGGCTCCCGGAAAAGAAGGAATTCCTTATTGATATGAGTAGTCTATCATCCCTAGTAAGCCGTGCTATCACATACACCCCACTCGGAGGAACCGACGCCCTCGCCGGGCCACAGTGAACGCTCCTCTGGCACAAACGCTCGGCTTCCAGTCCGCACATGTGCCATGTCGGGTGCCACGACGGGTCACAAACGCCATGAACAACATGACCACGCACCTGTCCGCAACCATCCGTAATAACGAGGGTCGGCTCGATACCAACTTGTAACGCCTCGATGCGGCTATATCTCCCACGGTCGGGCACGACTTAGAGGCATAACCGCATTGAAAGCAATGTCGCAAGTGAGGTAATCTTCACACAACCCATGTAATACATAAGGGAAAAGAGATACATAGTTGGCTTACAATCGCCTCTTCACACAAGACATGAGTAAAACATTACATCATACAGATACAAACAGGTCCGACTACGGAACCAAAATAAAAGAAGACTACCCCAAATGCTACATGATCCCCGATCGTCCCAACTGGCTCCACTATCTGATCAACTCAAACGAAACAACACAATGAACAAGATCTTCATCGAAGCTCCTCCTTGAGCTCAGTGCATCACCGCACGGTTTCATCGGCACCGCAAACTGGTTTTGAAGTATCTGTGAGTCACGGGACTCAGCAATCTCACACCCGCGAGATCAAGACTATTTAAGCTTAAAGGTAGGACAGGTAGTGGGGTGGAGCTGCAGCAAGCGACTAGCATATATGGTGGCTACCATACGCAAATGAGAGCGAGAAGAGGAGGCAAAGCACGGTCGAACAACTATGATCAAGAAGTGATCCTGAACTCCTACTTACGCCGACATAACCCGAAAACCGTGTTCTCCTCTCGATCAACCCCAAAAGAGACACTCACGGTTACGCACACGGTTGGTGTATTTTAATTAAGATCAACTTCGGGTTATCTACAACCGACATTAACAAATTCCCATCTGCCACATAACCGCGGCACGGCTTTCGAAAGTTCAAACCCTGCAGGGTGTCCCAACTTAGCCCATGATAAGCTCTCGCGATCAACGAAGGATATTCTTCTCCCGGAAGACCCGATCAGTCTCGAATCCCGCTACAAGACATTTCACAGCAATAAAACAGACCAGCAAAGCCGCCGGATGTGCCGACAAATCCTGATAGGAGTCGCACGTACCTCGGTCTCGTGGCACACCGGATAAGTCAGCCTACGAGTAAAACCAGCCCTCGAGTTGCCCCGAGGTGGCCCCGCAGTTCTGCTTCGGTTCGACCAACACTCAAGGAGCACCGCCCGGGGCTAAAATAAAGATGACCCTCGGCTCCGGAAACCCAAGGAAAAGGGCATAGGTGAGGCAAATGGTAAAACCAATGTTGGGCCTTGCTGAAAAGTCTTATTCAAAGCGAACTGTCAAGGGGTCCCATAAATCACCCGACCGCGTTAGGGACGCAAAATCCGGGAACATAACACCGTATGACGGAAACTAGGCGACAAGAGTGGAACAAAACACCAGGCATAAGGCCGAGCCTTCCACCCTTTACCAAGTATATAGATGCGTTAATTAAATAAGATATATTGTGATATCCCAACAAGTAAACATGTTCCAACAAGGAACAACTACTCCATGTTCCAACAAGGAACAAACTTCATCTTCACCGCAACTAACAACGCTATAAGAGGGCTGAGCAAAGCGGTAACATAGCCAAACAACGGTTTGCTAGGAAAGGATGGTTAGAGGCTTGACATGGCAATATGGGAGGCATGATAAGCAAGTGGTAGGCATCGTAGCATAGGCATAGCAAAAGAGCGAGCAACTAGCAAGCAAAGATAGAAGTGATTTCGAGGGTATGGTCATCTTGCCTGAAATCCCGCAAGGAAGAAGAACGAATCCATGAAGAAGACAAACGGACGAAGTCGAATGAATCCTCACAACTCCGAACGGAACCGCTAACGAGAAAAGCAAACCGAAACAAACAAACAACATAGTAAACAACCATCACATAAACATGGCATGATGCACAAACAAGTATGATGCATGTCCGTTTAACGAGGCATGGCATGGCAATATGCAAAACAACACTACAAGTTAGTGGAGCTCAATATGCAACGAAGTTGCATATTGACGAACACCACATCACTTATTTAGTTCTCACTCGGTTAGGTACTCAACAATATTAAATGTTGTTAAACATGGCAAGAGGTGGAGCATAATTAAACTAGCTATTTAGACAAGTTTAAATGAGGCCGGAAATAAGAAACAACAATTCCGGAAAATCCCCATGAGCAATATTTCGAATTTGGTGCTGATCTGACCTAAAGCATATTTTAGAGTTGTTAAACATGCAAAGAAATGCTACCATGTTAATCTATGCATTTTTCTACCCCATTTACATATATAATTCATTTAAAATGGAGCTACGGTTATTTAGTTATGAAATAAATCATTTTAGCATGGCATTTAAGCAAATTAATGCAAACAACAATTATAAGCATTTAAATGTTGTTATCATGATGCGGATGACATGTGCAAGTTGTAAGCAATTTTTATGAAAATGTTGACAAGAGCATTATGAATCATTGTGTCACCGTGGTGGAAGAAAGGGGGTGCCACGGCAACGAATCCGAAAAGGGTGCCACGGCAACATTTCGGTTCCGACAGCTCATCGAGATGTCGGTGCAAAAGAAAATGGGCGGAAGCGAGTCATGCAAAGGATGGTGGGGTGATCCCGGATTCCGGGTTCCCACGGAACGGTGGCATGGCAACATGAGGGGCATCGCAAAGACAATTCGGACACGGTGCAAACATATCGTGCATCTCATACATGCAAGGGCATCTCATCGCGGTCGTCTCGGGTTATACCTTCGGATCGCTCAAACGGACGGTTCGCGTTCAGAGAGGGAAGTAGACGGAAGTAGACGCTCGCGATGATCGCCGAGGGAAGTAGTCGACACGGCGAGGGGAAGTCGTTGTTCACGCTCGATGGTAGTGGTACATCTCGCCATCGGAAGTAGTTGTTCATGTCCCGTGGATGTTCGGGGTCCACGGGTCTTCGAGGGTCGACGGTAGTGGAACACGCCGAGATGTTCGGTCGACGGTAGCGGTACTTGAAGAATCCCGAACGGACTTAGCGCCTTCGCGTAGGGTACTTGTCGTTATCCACCTCGGATGTAGTCGCTCCGCGTAGTCGAACTTGACAATCCGAGGGGTGCTTGGCGATCACCGTAGTCGATCTTGGCATCTCCGGCGGGTACTTGGCGCTTCCGGTTCGTGGACGGCACGATGTAGGTGAACTCGACGGGTCAACAACCTCCTGGTACTTGGCGAAACCTGAAGATGGCCTTGACGCCCCTGGTGTCTTCGCCTTGACGTGAAGCGGAGGCGCGAGGAGAGGACCGGAGGCCGCAGGGACGCCGGATCCATCCGGGAACGGGGCGGGACGAGCTGGGCGGCCCGGACTCGCCGGCCGGAGGGGCGAACGGGTGGCGGCCATGGCATCGGGCAGGGCTCCCGAGGTGGTGCAGCAGAGGCGACGGGCGGAGCAGAGGGTCCACGGCCATGGCGTGCGGAGGAGGAGCAGGGCCAGGAGCGACGGGGCATGGGAGGCGGACGGCGGCACGCGGGAGAAGGAAGTGCGAGGAGGAGGTCGGGCGCGGTGCTCCTGGTGGAGCTCGTCGGCGACGAGGAGGCCACCGGGGGGTCCGGCCTGGTCGCGCGGAGGAGCGGCGGGGATCGGGTGCAGGTGCTCGAGGAGAGATCGAGGGGAAAGGGAGAGGGATCGCATGAAGGGGCTCTCGCCTCTCTCTCTGTCTGTGTCTGGCGGCGGAAGGAGGATGGAGGGGATCGATGGGACGAGGGAGAAGGGGATCGGGAAGGAGGCGACGAGGGGATCGGGCAGGGGGTTGGCGGCGCTGGTGGGAGGACGAGAGGAGGAAGGCTGCGGCTAGGGTTAGAGGGGGGGGTGGGCCTTGGGCCTTGGGAGGCTAGGCCGGCCTGGTGGAGGAGGAAGGCCAGGGCCGGGCTGGGCTCAAGGGAGGCGCTAGGTGGGCCGACGAGGGGGCTGGACTGCGGGAGGTCATGTGGCCTGGGCAAGCTGCTCGAGAAGGCTAAGCTGGGCTGGCTCTCTAATATTTAGCGAAAAGAAAAATAGAGATAAGAAAAGAAAGGAAGGTTAGGGAAAGAATTTGGGAACGAGGGCAATTTTCCGGGCTCACAAAAATATGAAGAATTTAACAAAATGGCCCGAGGATTTTGGTGGAACTCCGGAAAATGATAGAATAATAATGGCGAGGTTTTGAGAACAACTCGGAGCAGAAAAGGCATGGGATTATATTTGCAAGTGTGTTATGGTGATTCCAAAACGAGGAATATTTTATAGTAGCTCTCTAAATATCGAGAGGATAAGTTATAAAGAGAAGTCACCATGTGAATCCCTCGATTTAAATGGATCGAGAAAAATCCATACAATTTATTTAGTTGAGTTTTTTTTTTAAAAAATAATGATATGATGGCATGATGACATGATGCAATGCAAAAAACAAAACAAACCACACGACAAAACTCGAAACCCCGAAGGCAACCAAGCTCCGGTCTTGGGGCGTCACAGTGGTAGTGTGAGAAGCAAGTGGGCAGCCCTTGGCAAGAAAGCGCTGAAGCTCCAGCCTATATATCTTTTTTATACTACTAGTACTGGAGGTGGACTAGTGGTAGAGTAGTTTATATTTTCTCTGCGTACAGTACCAGTTAGTCGTGCTTCAAAACTGAACGGCACGCCATTAAAAAAATAAAGGTCGATAACTAATGCGGCACCTCGGGCCAACGCGGCCAGATCGCATTTTGCACGAGAAATTACACACCATGTTTCGTTGACATGTGGTCCCATTCCAACATATCAGTGAGACGACGGCGAGTGGTAGGAGTATTTCCGAACGGACGTGTAGGCCGGGGCGCCTCTTCATGAACCGTGGCAAACTAGCAACCGTCCACCGACTCTTCGCCTTTCCCTCTCGATTTGGAACTGCTATCGTACGCTCTTCCTCTCCCTCCTCCATTTTCCTTCAGCCCTTCACCCTTTCTTCTGCCATTGTTCGATCGTCTTCTCCATGGAGGGAATAGGACGAAAACAACCCCGTTATTCTTGCCCCGATCTGAAAGATGACGTGGTGGAGCAACTCATTGATCGGTGCGACGTCATCACCTCGGCTAGCATGGCAGGTTCGTTCAAGCCCATTCTCGACTCAACTAATAACATCATTACAAGGAACCCAAGAGTCAAAGAGCGGTTTGATCTCCCCTATCTTCTTCGCCGTGACCCTGATGACTGGCACCGTCACGACGGAGGCCTCGCCCTGTGCAAGTTGATGCCGCTTGATAATGATATGTATGATGTTAAGATGCCATCGCTTGAGGGCAAGGCTTGTGCAGACGCAAATGGAGATTGGGTTGTTTACATTGGGTCCAATCTGCGAGTGGGAACTTGTGAATGCGTACACTCGTGACCGGGTTCCACTTCCAAAAATCTCAGCAGACTGCCCGGAGGTTGAGCACACCGGTATTGTAATGCACGCTCAAATACAATCATGGTGACTGTCTTCACGGAAGATAGCAATTTGTCGAGTTCCCAACCGCTTGGAATTACAACAACTATGAAGTTGTTGCTATCTTCGACAAGCTTGTTGCCGCCCTTGGTGGTTTGACTCGATGGATATTGCTCAAAATCAGTTTATGTACACGGATGAGTACTGTGATGCAATTCAATACGAGGGCCTTGTGTTTGCTGCCACCACTGCTGTAATCGTTTTTGCATGGCATCCTCGTAGTTTCGCACGCTTGTCTTCCACCGTAATTATAATTGCTTCATCCACATGCATGCGGGTTAGCAAGTTTCCCTTTACTAATTAACCTTCTTCTTGTGTTTCCAAGGTCCTGTGAACATTCCACCACCTATACTTGAAAAATTTTATAACCAAGGGGGAGATGATGATGGGATGATCACGAGCATGAGGACGAGCAATGCCCATATACTCTTTGGCGCCTGGCAACTAATTCCGATGGATCACCTCTTCTTGTGTGTATACAGCCCACTGATGATGTTACTGCTAAGGAAGCAGGTGTAGTCTCCCATGGTCGCACTCTCCGGACATATTCCAACACCCGTTGCATGGTATTCGGGATGGATACTAGTGTGCTAGCGCCAACTCCTTCTCCCTGGTACAGGATTGATAGTCTTGGAGAAAACTCGCTCTTCCTTGGACAAAACTATCCAATGATGGTGAAAGGCGATCCAACTGTTGTTGACACAATGTTACTACCATTTATGAGAAGCAACTGTGTCTATACCTCGGACATTTGGGTGGTTCCCACCCGGTACTCGATATAGTAGGCCGCTTTAGCCCGGATGATCAGTCCCGTGTTGGTCTCCGGATCGACAATGGATGGCCCGTCCTGCAGAATCACTTGTGGTTCAAAGCAAGCGCTTCCAACGCCGAGGAATGGTTGAGTTGAAGTTCATTTCATTGCTTGTTATTTGTTGTGTGGTGAAAACTTTAGTATTTATAATGTATCCTCATTGTCGATGTGGGTTGATGACCTGTTGTATGTAATAAAATGATATGCATGTGATAAACTTACTAAATTTATGAATGGCTTTCGAGTCGCTTCTCTGAGTGAGTGGTGCGACGAGGCAAAAAATATTTTACAAATACATAATTGTACGTGCATTGCAGCAGGTTATCAGATGAGGCCAATCAACAATAGTAGTACACTATTTGTACTAGCTTCACATGCTTCGCGCGTCGGGTGGGTGTTTTTACTGTAGCCATATGTTAATGTGTTCGCTGTACGTAACCAGCACCTCGAATCCTCAATACTATAGTAGGAGTAAGTAGTAGGAGTAGTAGGGTGGCATGGGCCAGAACAAGCATTCACATCCAGGAGTACGGCACACGCAACGAGCACGACTTCCATCTGACACCATATTATTTCTTGGAGTCTGTGCTAGAGCAATCTCTTCAACCTCGTCGTTTCTCTAACTTCAGCCATTGCGCGTCGGGCGAGGTGGGGGTTTGCCGATAGTCGGTTTCGTTAATTGCGGTCCCACTTGTAAGGCCAACTCCAACGCACGACCCCAAACGGACCTCCGTTTTGCACGAACTCCAACGATAATTTTGACTAGAAAAGCAAGACCAAAGAAAACAAGAACCACAAGAATACATTTTACTACTCCTGTAAGTTGGATTAGTGCCTTCTCGATGCATTCATTGTTGATCTCATGGAGGCTCAATCTTGCGTGCTTCTTTCTTCTTCAAGTGTAAAGAATTAGACGTTGCTTCCTCGCATCTAGTCTCATGTCTAGCCTCTATTCTAGTAGGAGTATCAACAAGTGCACTAATCTCATCTCTAGCCTCTGTGCTAGCTAAATGTGATAGAACATCTACTAAATTGCGCTCTATCAATATATGGATGTACTCTTCTTAGCAATACAAAAACTTGCATCCATTCTACTCCCTCCGTTGCACAATACATGCCTTCTATTTGTCAAAATATATATGTATCTAGACATGTTTTAGTATATAGGTACATCCATTTTTGGACAAATGGAAGTCAAGTATTTTGGAACAGAGGGAGTACACAATAATTTTTTTAAGTTAGCACAACTAGTCTAATCCGAGAGCACAACCGAAGATTTGGTCGGGTTCTTCCTCCTTTGCCGACACGGGGACATCCAGATCTAGGTCGGGTCATGAAAGAAAATAGAGTGGTAGTTGAATCCACTAGATGTGCATCTTGGGTTAAACTGTAAATAGAATCTTACTACTCTTGAGTGACTCCAAAAGCGGCCACCGAAGATCTTTATTGGATTTGTTTTTCATCACTCTTGAGGTGAAAGATGTGCAGGTTCAGTGGGTCCTCTTGCGTTTTCACTGACATGTGGGGCCGCATGTGAGCAAACAGATGATGGGCTCCGTGCGTCCGTTGGCTGGCTGAGAAGAGAGATAGAGGAGGGCTGAGCACGGACTGCAGGAAATTTGTTCTACATACCTCGATATAGGCTCGATATAGTGGGGTGGCATGGGCCATAACTAGCATTCACGTCTAGTAGTACGGCACACGCCACCCACTCGAGTTCCATCCGACACCAATTTTCTTGGAGTCCATGCTACAGCCATCTCTTCTCCCTCCTGTTTTCTCAGCCATCGCGCGGTGGGTGGGGTGGGGGTTTACCGATAGTCGGTTTGCTCAACTGCGGTCCCACTTGTAAGAGAAAATGCAACACCGCACGCATTCCCGCTTGAGCGGCGTGCCGGACCAACCGTGTGGGGGTGCGACGCGAACGCGACAGGCTTTTCCTTTTGAACTCGTAACTTGTAAAATTTGGTTCTGCTCCATGGCGCGACCGATAGATAGAAAATACCGATTTTGCCTAGAGTAATGAGAAGTTTGGTTCTGGCGCCTTTCATGCATGGGCGTGTCAGCTGGAGGCTTACGTCAAAGTCGTCTGCGAGCTTCTTGACGACGGTGAACTTGTCGAGGAAACCAACGAGGACCTCGTTGAACAAGGAGACGAAGCTGTCGTCCAAGCGGCCCCTTGCCCTGGTGTCGGTGTACTAGAGTAGGGGTACCCTAGTATCCCGAACTCGTGCACGGGCAGTTGCAGCACCCCGCGGCAAGGCTGCCTAGTGACCGCCAAGGTCCTCCGTGGTTCCTTTGGAGCCATTCAAGAACAAAGTATTTAAGCCAAGAAGACAAAGCCCCGGCAAGAGGAGCTTGCCGGAAGGCCACTCAAGGCACACAAGACAAGACCCCGCAAGAGGAGCTTGTCGGGAAGGCTTGGTGAGCGACAAGCTTCCGGCGCGGCAAGGATTCAGCATGCAAAGGCGCTTGCCGCGTAGGCAACCTCTTCATCTCCGCCCAGCTCATCCACCAACGTGTCGCCATGGGACCATTTCAGCATGCGTGTCAAGAGGCTGTGCAGCCAGCGGAGAGCAGCGTAAGCGGCACGATGTGGGGTGCCATCATGGCAAGCGGTGGCGCCGACGGTCCCTTTCCGCCTTTGTTTAGGCGACATGGACGGGCATTTAATGCTTTTGTCCCTTGCCGTCGAGTTAGGTAGAATACACTGCATAAAGTAGCTGTACCAACCGCAACTCATTTTTCCCATTTTGCCCTTGTCTCGCTACACCTGTTGGTGACCCCTTGAGCCTATAAAAGGAGGCCCATGCGCAACGTAGAGGAGGTTCGGCTGGTTCGGTTCATTCGACTCATACGAGACCGGAGACACTCATGCTAGGTTTTGTAGCTCTCATAGCTCTCTAGCAAGAACACAATACAATCAGACAAGCAGCAGTAGGAGTATTATCTCTCCGGAGAGCTCCGAAGCTGGGTAAACTGCTCGTGTGCATCGCCGATCTGCTCTTCATGCAATCTCCGCCCCCATCGAACCAAAAGGGACTCGGTCCGCCGTCCCATAGGTGTTCGTGGGTCACGATCAGCTTCCCGACATCTTTGGCGCGCTGTAGTGGGCGCCGAGGCTGTGTGAACCTGATCCGGCGTTCACACGAGCAACATCTTCATCATCTTCATCAACATGCCACCGAAGGAGAAGGCTTCGGCGGCAGCAGAGCCGTCCGCGTCAAACCCGCCACCACCGGAGCCGACGAGTGGTGGGGAAGACGCCAGCAGAAGAGCGGACATCGACGAGGGAGCCCGTGTCGCTGCTAAGTCCAAGGACAAGGCGGCGCAAACCTCGCGCCCATACACGACAAAGATCCATCTCAGAGGCGCGAGACCGACAGCGCCATGGTGCTCGAGCGCCATGCGCTCGCTGGGCCAAGATCGAGCTGGTGGATCCGGGACGCCAAGAACAGCTCGCAAGCCAACAGGCTGGTGCGAGTGGGGCACGGTCGCCGACGGGATACTGCTCCTTCTAACATATTTAGAAGTCCGGCATATCCCGCCTCGCACTGCTCACCATTGCCACCCACCACTCAAGCGTAAGCTTTGGCGCGAAGCTCAATCTGCTCTCGGATTACCCTCCAACGGAAGACAAGGTCGACGTAATGGAGGGCCACCATCCAGAGTCTCATTGGCTTTGCCAACGGCGACGCCCGCGCAACCAAGCACATACGCTGCCGCGGCGAGACGACAAGGTACGAGCCGGTGGCGACGAGACCTGTGGGGTGCAACCACCATGCACTCTCCATCCCGGCGGCCAAGATCGCCGACTCGCCGGATCCACCTCGACAATGACTCCACCGCTTCATCGATCCACGAGCTCGCCGTGATCAGCGCCAAGTTCTTCAAGAACGGCAACAAGAAGACGCCGAACTCGCATCGAGCGCCAAGAGAAGCGTGGCGCCAATCCGACCAGCGCTACGGCCCTCCGTCGACGCAGCATGCGCCAGGGGAACCAGGTGACTTGCCGTACGCGGTATGTTGCCCTGCGTTCACTCGTGAGCTGCGGCAGGTCCAGTGGCCCGACAAGAAAATTTTCAAGCCAGACATGCTAGAGAAGTATGATGGCAGGACACATCCGTCGGAGTTCCTCAGCATCTACACCATCGCGGTGCAAGCTGCAGGGGGACGGGATGACAAGATCCTCGCCAACTACTTCCCGCTGGTACTCAAGCCTAATGTCAGATCTTGGCTCATGCACTTGCCGGACAGCTCCATATCTTCTTGGGCAGATCTATGCCATCAGTTTGTCGGCGCCTTCACGGGTGGCCACAAGCCTCATGGCCAAGAGAACGACCTTCATCTGCTCGCCCAAAAGGAAGGAGAGTCCCTGCGCAAGTTCATCCAGAGATTCAACCGTGTGCATTACAACATCCCAGATGTCCACCCTGCCGCGGTGATCAGCACGTTTCATCAGAACGTGCGGAACCACAGGATGAGGGAGGAGATGGCGATGTGCAAAGTCAAGGACGTCAGTGAGCTGTATGCCCTGGCCGACAAGTGCGCACGTGCTGAGGAAGGGAGGAGACTCCCATGAGAGAATACGGAAGCAGGATCGGATAGTGAGGAGAGCGTCCCGGCAAAGAAGAGCCGACGACGGAACAACAGAAAGAAGAAGGGCAAAGAGGTGCTAGTTGTCGAGCAGTTCGGCAACGGTGGTGCCGCCAAGAAAGCCAAAAATAGTGGCTCCGGCAAGGAGGTTGCCGCTGGCACCGACCGCCAAGCTGTGGCGGCCGCCGACAAGTAGGACAGCTCCAGCAAACAGTACTGCAAGATTCACCGCACCAAGGGCCATGACCTCCAGAGCTGCAAGAAGGTTGAGCAGCTTGTTGAACAGCAGAAGGCTGAGTACGAGCGGCGCGACAAGGAGAAGGCCCAGGAAGGTGCTGGGGGAGTTAGCAAGAAGCGGCCCGGCTAGGGAGGACGCCGCGGCAAGGCCAAGCTGCGGCAAGGAGACAGACCTCCCCGCGGCCGAGACAAGGATGAAGACGACGACGACGGTGAAGATATGGAAGATGACGAGACCGATGAGCAGGAGTTTCAGAGAGCTACAGAGGTCCTCTGCGTTGACGGCGGTGCTTCTCTGCATACCTCACACCGCCAACTCAAGCAGTGGATGCGGGAAGTTAATGCGCGTAACCATCCGTAGAGTCACGCAAACCTATGAAATGGTCCAGCCGCCTATCATCTTTGATATTGAGGACCACCCTGATCGCATAACTGCGGTCGGGTGCTTGCCGATGTTGGTCTCACCAACTATCCGCAACCTCAAGGTCACCAAGATGCTAGTTGACGGCGGGGCCGGCTTAAACCTGATCTCCTCCGTAGTGCTCCAAAAGCTTCAAATCCCTGACAGCGAGCTCGAAGAGACTGGCACGTTCCAAGGAATCAATCCAGGAAGGAGCAAGCCGAAGGGGAAGATCACGCTGCCGGTAACATTTGGCAGCGAGCTAAACTTCAGAACTGAGAGGGTCACGTTCGACGTTGCTGATTTTCCATTGCCTTATAATGGGATACTTGGCCGCCCAAAGACTCGCTAAGTTCATGGCAGTCTCTCATTATGCATACAACTTGCTCAAGATGCCAGGCCCGATAAGTGTCATTTCTGTTCATGGCGACAAGAAAGATGCTCTTATCTGCGCCGACAAGATTTACCGGGAGGCAGCAGCTGCGACAGATAGCAAATCACTTGCCGCTGAAGCTCCCGGGGGGAAGAAGAAGACCACTTTGTCCGGCAAGAGCTCTGATGCCCACTCCGGCAAGCGCACCTCTTCGGAGTGCTGCGCTACCGTCGAGGACGCACCATCGAGCTCCACCGGCAAGTGCAAGAAGACGATGGCAGCTCCACCGAAGACCAAGAAGGTGTCCGCCAAGGAGGACGGCACTGGTGGTACCTTCACCATCGCTGCCACTCGACCCTAAATAGGAAGGCGCTGCCGTTGCTTTCTCGCGGCGAATGTCGGCGTGTTTGCATGGCAACCGCCCGACATCCCCGTGTTCCTGTGAAAGTAATTGAGCACCACTTAGCTGTCTGTCCTCGCGCGCGCCCGTCAGCGTAAAGTCGAAGCGTGCAATGGAGCGCCAAGAATTCATTGCGTAAGAGATCAAGAAACCGGAAGCAGCAGGCCTTGTCGAGGAGTGCTCCATCCAACGTGGTTGGCCAATCCTGTAGTTGTATCGCAAGGCAAATGGGAAATGGAGACTTTGTATCGACTTCACGATGTTAATAAAGCTTGTCCAAAAGACCCATTTCCCTTGCCGCGACGACCAGATTGTTGACTCCACGGCTGGATGTGATTTGCTTTCATTTCTTGATGCATACTCAGATATCATCGATCTTCATGGCGTAAGAGGATGAAGAGAAACCGCTCATCACCCCATGTGGCACATACTGTTTTATACGGATGCCCTTTGGGTTAAAGAATGCTGGTTCAACGTCGCAAGAGTAGTCCATGACGCTTTTGAGCCCCAAATGCACAGTAAATGTAGAAGCCTACATGGATGACATAGTGGTCAAAAGCAAGGACAGGCAACTCTGGTTCAAGATTTAGATGAGACCTTTGCAAATCTGCGCAAGATCAACCTCAAGCTCAACCCCGAGAAGTGCGTGTTTGGAGTTCCTTCCGGCAAGCTTCTCGGGTTCTTCGTGTCTCAGCGGGGAACTGAAGCCAATCCCGACAAGATCAAGGCCATTGAGCAGATCGAAGCACCAAAGCGCGTCAAGGATGTACAAAGACTTGCCGGTTGCGTGGCTGCTCTCAGCAGGTTTATCTCTAGGTCTGCTGAGCGCGCCATGCCATTTTTCAAGATTTAGAAAAAGGCAGGTCCAATGAAATGGACTCCCGAAGCGGAGGTTGTGCTGCAGGACTTAAAGAGGTACCTGTCCTCCACTCCAATACTTGTCGCACCTAGGCCACAAGAGAAGTTTCTGCTATACATAGCGGCAACCAATCAAGTGGTTAGTGCTGCGTTAGTAGCGGAAGGGAGGCAGACGATGAGCCGGCAAACGAGGCAGATGCATCCAAATGACAAGCGGGGGCTTCACCGTCAAGCTCGTCCCGATAAGGACGGATCTGCGCAGGATTGCGAGAAGATGCGTAAAAGGATGGTGCAGCGCCCGTGTACTTTGTCGGCCTTCTGAGGGGCTAGGTCAAGGTACTCGTGTGCGAAACTGCTTTTCGCCTCCTCATGGCCTCGAGAAAGCTGCGCCATTACTTCCAAGCACATGAGATCACAATCGCCACTCGCTTCCGCAAGAGGATATTGCAAAACCCGTAAGCAACAGCAGGATTGTCGAGTGGGCACTGGAACTGTCAAGCTTTGGCCTCAAGTTTGAAAGCACTTCAACTATCCAAAGCAGAGCGCTGGCAGAGTTCATAGCAGAATGGACGCCAACGCAAGATGAAGAAATTCCAGAGATGAGCATCCCGTCAAGGAAGCAAGTAAAGAGTGGCTGATGTACTTTGATGGTGCCTTCTCGCTGCAAGGCGCCAAAAGGGCGTGTTGCTCGTCGCACCCACCGGAGAGCACCTCAAATACATAGTCCAAATGCACTTTCCCAAGGAGCAAGCGACAAACAATACTGCAGAGTATGAAGGTTTGCTTGCCGGTCTCAGAATCGCGGTAGACCTGGGGATCAAGAAGCTCATTGTCCGGGGTGACTCGCAGCTCGTTGTCCGCCAAGTGAACAAAGATTATCAGAGTCCATTGATGGAAGCCTACGTTGATGAAGTGAGAAAGCTAGAAGAACACTTTGACGGCCTACAAATGGAACATGTTCCAAGAGCTCAGAATGATATTGCTGATGGCCTGTCAAAGTGCGCCGCACTCAAGTTACCTGTGGAACCAGGGATTTTTGTGCTCAAGCTGACTCAGCCGACCGTAACGCCATCAATCGGACAGAACAAGAAGAGGAAGTTGATTTCGGTGACTACTTCTCGGCCGAAGCTACCAAGCCGCCGCCAAGGTCCCCAGTGATCAACACCAAAATGCCGAGGAGCAGTCTGCTCCGACGAGCCCTAGGGTTTGTTTCGCTGAAGCGACGCCCCGACAAGTTTTGCTCCGCAGCTTGTCGGGAACATCAAGCTCCGCCGAGCCGCAGGTTCTTGCCGAGAAGCGGATGTTCCTGCAGCAGCAGATGTGCCTTTAGTCCTTGTTGTCGAGCCGCAAGCTCCAAAGATGGGCACAGCTGATTGTCCATTTCCTTCGCACAGAGAACTTCCCAAGAGCAAGAAGAAGCGGAGAGAGTAGCCCGACAGTCAAGTATGTATCAGTTTGTCGACAACACGCTGTATGTAAGAAGACTCAACGGTGTGAAATTGAAGTGTATTCACCGGGAAGATGGATGAAGCTGCTGGCAGAGATACATGGAGGCATATGTGGTCACCACATTGGCGAAGAGCACTTGCCGCAAGGCTTTCCGGCAAGGTTTCTTCCGCCGACAGCCCTCCGTGATGCAATCGCACAAGTAACCAAGTGTGAAGCGTGCAGGCCCATTCCAAGCAGATACACCAGCCAGCTCAAGCTCTCCAGACGATCCCTTTATCCCGCCATTTTCGTCTGGGGCTCGACATCCTCGGCCCCTTCCCCGAGCTGTCGGGGCTTTGAGTACTTGTACGCTGTAATCGATAAGTTCACAAAGTGGCCGGAAGTGGAAGCAGGAGGAAGGTGACAAAGACAATCGGCGATCAAGTTCTTCAGTCAATTGTTTGCCGCTTTGGGATTCCTAACAGATCATCACCGACAACGGCACACAGTTCACGAGCCGCACCTTCATGCAAGACGCCCAAGATCTTGGCGCCAAGGTCTGCTTTGCTTCGCTGCTCATCCGAGAAGTAACGGTCAAGCGAGAGGGCAAACACCGAAGTGCCGCGAGGACTCAAGACCTGAACTTTGACAGGCTGCACAAGTGCGGAAGAAACTGGATTGAGGAGCTGCCGGTGGTTCTTTGGTCGATCAGATGACGCCAAATCGAGCCACCGCCGACACCTTCGCTCTAGTCTATGGAGCAGAGGCAGTTCTCCCCACGGAACTCAGATACGGGTCACCTCGAGTACTCGCTTATGATGAGTTTGAGCAAGAGCAGCTGCGACAAGATGACGCTGCTCCTTAAGGAGGACCGCTTCAGCTGCTGACGAGCTGCTCGTTATCAGCAAGCTTTGCGCCGCTACCATAGCCGCAGTTAGTGCCGAAGTTTCGAGGAAGGCGACCTTGTTCTTCCGCGCTCAGTCCGCCAAGAATTCCAACAAGTTGACGCCGGTGGGAAGGCCCTTATCGGGTGAAACGAGTCACTAGGCTCGGCGCTGTTCGCTTTGAGACCGAAGATGGCATTCCGTGAGCAACTCCTCGAACATTGAGCATCTTCGTAAGTTTTACCCATAGGCGCGTTGCCGAACCTGTTCCGCAACCACCTTTTGTACAAGTCTTGCCGATGTTGCATGTAATCCTTTGTACAAAGCCGGGCGCAGACCCGCATAAGTAAAGCTCACGGTTGCGCACAACTTGTCAACTACATGCTTTCATAATCCTTTTGCACGTGTTATCTAACATTTTGTGCAGCATCCACACCCGTAGCAATAACGAGCCACAAGGCTCCATAACTTTATTTTCTTCTTTCTTTTCTCAAAGAAAAGAAGGTTCATCCACCCACAAGTTAGCCGGGGAAGGAGAAGATAATGGTGGGCCACCAAGCGCCGCCGAGGAAGTATCGCCTTGCCGGGAAGCAAACGACGTAAAAGCTAAGTTGCCAAAGTTTGAGCAATCAGTTTTAAATTTTTAAGTTATCTTCCTCGAACGATAGTACTTTGTATGGAAAACCCAGCGCGGAGGAACTAACTCAGAGCTAGTTTGCGCCTTACTTTGTTTCGAGTCCGCCAACAAATTAAGTGAGCTGCAACTAGTTGCGATAAGGTTGCTTGTCGGAAGCGGCGCCGCCAAAGAAGCTGCCGACGCTCGCACTCAGCGCCATGCAAAGGTGCCCGTGCGACAAGTTCCCTAAAAGCATAGGGCACAAACATACAAAGGAAGGAATCAAGTAAAGGAAATAACATTGCAATCGTTGCCTAAGATAGAGTATATTACAAAATAACTTGTCGCAGATCTAATAAATTGTTCTCCTAAACATGATCAGCAAATGACAAGGGAAAGATAAATTTGGCGGCCTAGTTCACGCGGGTCGCCATCAACCCGCTTGATCTTGCCCACCTTGTCCACAATGGGTGCGATAAGGGCTTTGAGCACCTCCACATCGGCATCTGGCGGCAAGGATCTGAGGACGCCTGAGGTTGAGGCCTGATTCGAAGGCCACCTTCATCAACACCTTCGAGAGAGCTCCCGCACAGATCCGGGCGCGATTCTCGGTCAGCTGCTTTGGGATCTCTTCCCGGAGTCACTGGAGAGCCGCCACCACGCCTTGAGGAACAGGCTGAGCTTGGCGCTGGGTTGAGGCGCCGTTGAAGAGTACCCAAGATCCATCATGCCCGGCTCCATCAGCTCCTTGTCGATGGCGGCGGCAGATCCACAAGACCCTCCGCCCAAAGGCATCACGCTCTCTCTGAAGGTGTTCTCGGGCAGTCGGCACTCATCGCCAGCTCCTCGCTGGTCTTGATCGCCTCCAACAGGGCCACCTCCCGCCCTTGGCGCCGCCCAGCGCCTCCATCGGGTGGTCAGCTTCAGCTCAAGGTCTACCTTGGAGTCCTTGGCGGCGTCGAGCACTTTGATCCTTTCAGCGAGACGGCCCTGCAACTCACCAAGAGTGTAGGCGTCCTTCTCGCGCTCGTGCTTCAGCGCGGCAAGCTCCTCGCCGCTCTTCTGGAGGTTGGCCTCCAGCTGAGTCACCTTCATTTCCACCTCTTTCTTGGCGGCCTTGGCAGCTGCGGCAGCGTCCTTCGCTTCCTTGAGAGCTCTGCCAATTGATTGCTCGCGCGTGGCAAGCTCTTCCTCATAGCTGTCAAGGTTGATCTTCCGCTGCGCCAACTCGCCTTCTTGCGCAGATAGCTTCTCGGCAACAAGCCGTTGCTGCTCCTCGACCTCAGCCTTCTCAAGGATGAAGGTTGTGCGCTCTTCGGAGAGTTGCTCCCGCTCTTCTGCTACGTTCCGGAGAGTTTCTTGATTGGCGCCCCGGAGCTCTTCTGCGCGCTTCTCCATGTCTGCTCCCGCCCTCGCGACAAGTGCTTCCCGGGACTCCAACTTAGCTTGTCGGGCGCGGTAGAGCGACAACAGCTTCTTCAACAGCTGCTCCTCCTCAGACTCGCCGCTGCTGCTGCTTGGCGCGTCAACCAATGTCAACCCAGCGGAGGCGAGCAGTTCTTCGTCAAAGGTCTCCCCCTCGACCGGCGGCCTGCAGCTCGACGCCCAGGGGAGCTTGATGAAGACACCGTCGCCGGCCTTCAGATAGGCGCCGGGCTGGGGCTCTCCGGAGCCTGACGCTGCACCGGTGGCGGAGGGATCGGCGGTCGCATAGCGCCTGGCGCTCCTGCGACCTCAGGGTCGTCAGTACGATCACCAGACCCCTCGCCAGCCTTTGCAGCGACGGCCTTGGCGGCCTCCTCGCCGGCGGACCCATCGACGCCAGCCTCTTCCTCCATGGTGGCGACGTTGCCGTTGTTGCCACAAGGCCCTCCTCGCCGGCAACCTCGCCCATCGGCTCAAGGGCAGATGGATCTGACGATCAGAAAAAGAAAGAACAGTCAAGCAAATGTTCGAAAAGAAAAATAGAAGAAAAAGAGCCCAAGGGAAATTTTCGGTCTAAAGGGATTACCTGCGATGGGATCTGTGGCCGCGGTCTCAACCGCCGAAGGATCGCCGGCGCTGCCCCTTGTCGGAGAGGCTTCCCTTGTCGGAGAAGCATCCCTTGCCGGAGAACGCTCCCTCGCTGGGGAATTCTCCCTTGGCGGCGTAGTTGAAGCAGATGGTATTTCGGGAGCGGCTTCCGGGCCCTCCTGATGAGGCTGCTCTGCTCCTACACAAATCAACAAGTTGGATATCAGCAAAGAAGAAGCATCCATGCACGCCTAACAGTAAGAAGTAAACCATATACTTACGCTGGGGGCTGTGCTGGGGGCTGCTTTGTGGAAGGGTTACCGGGTCCGGCAAGGGGTCTCAGACGCGCCTGTCAGCCACGGGGATCGCCTTCGGCGACAACCACCGGGTCTTGGCTCATCGACGCCTCTGACCAGCGCCTACGAAAAGGAAAGAGTTCAGAATGAGGCAAATCAGATACAAGACAGAGCAACCAAATTGAAGAAATACAAGCACAACATAGAAGCTTACTCTTCTTCTTATTCCTCGTCGGAGCTGAGCGCGGAGAGATCAAATTCGCCTCGCCTCCGTGCGAAGAGGTGGAGGAGTAGGTTCCCTTGGCCGCTTACGGGAGTGGCAGCGGTGGCTCGAGAAGATCCCGCCTCGCTTGTTGCAGCGGTGGGTGCTCCTGCTGCAACAAGGCTTGCATGCGTGGAGCAGGCCGCACGGGCGCTGCGGTTGTTGGCCCGCCTGCCGCCTGGCCACTTCCCGCCTTGCGGAGACGCCTTCTTGGTGGAGCTGCGGCTCTGCCGCTGCAAGCTACTCAAGGTGTGGAGGAGGCGCCGGCGGACTCGCTCGGCTCAACTCGGCTCGGCCTGCTCCTCCTCGCCGGCAAGCTCCTCTCGATCGGCAAGGCTTGCCTCCTCCGCTGCCTCTCCTCCTCCACGGTGAACCAGACCCGCCGGGCGGCAGCAGCTGCCGCCTCCTCCACCTGGTGGCAATGCGTTGCATCTCGGCGCCGGTGGTGTCACGGGTGAGCCACTTGCTTTCGTCGGGCGCCGATCGGCACTTCTACCAAGCTATCGAAGAATCGCCGACGACGTCGTCCGCAGTTTTTGCCAGTTGGAACGATCCCATGCGAATCGCACAAGGGCATCATGCGCGCGGATGCGGTCGAGCGAAGAATTGTTGCATTATGGGACGACCCCCTCGGCAACATAAACCACTGGGTGATCGGGTCGTGCTTGAACAACTCCGTAAGCATTGGCGCCCAACTCCAAGACGGTGAAATTCCAGTTGAGGCCCGCGCAACCTCATGATATCCGCTGGTTTTGGAACTCCCAAGCAGGTCTCTCCTCTCCTGCAAGGGAGATGCGCGCGCGGCGAAGGAAATTCGCGCCAATCGCGCTTACAGTGAGTCCGCAAGCTCGAGGCGCAGGATCCGGGACACAGCAATCTTCAACCTAGCATCCTCCAGCGCCAAGTTGCTCCAATCGCTGCCGCGACTATGGGAGTTTGGCGCTTGGGCAGTGAAGGGCTGCGGGTTCTCCTCAACGATCCAACACCAATCGGCTCTCCTCCTCCCACTTGCTGCGGAGCTCTCCTTCTAGATAGGATTCTTTCTTGCCGATCCCGGAGATCCAAGCAATCCTCCGCAAGTGGCTCTCCTCTCTCAATGCGGGCATGAAGAAGTGGCGAAAAGGGCTACGCTTGGGTGGATTCCGACAAAGTTTTCGCAGAGGTGTGCGAAACCGCCATGGTCGTGACAGCATTGGGGGTGAAATCAAGGAGGCAAAACCCGAGGTGTTCATGATATCGCAGAAGAACTCAGAGAAGGCGGCAGAGCCCGCACAGAAAAAGAGCGCCAAGAAGGGGTACCCGCCGGCTGACTCGATGCGCGGCGGAGAGTACCTTCGGCGCGGATGCGCCTGCCTCCGCCGACCGAAGAGATAGTAGCCCTCCCTCAGCTCCTTTGCGCCGAGCCGGGAGGAAGAGGGCCCGCCTTTCGCAGCGCCATGAGCCGCTGCGCCGCCGACTTTCACGCCTTCCCTTGTCGGCTTTCGAGCCATGGCGGAGGTGGTGGAGGAGACCGACGGCGTTGATGGCGCTGGTGGCGATGGGGGCGGAGCGCTGTTTCTTCGAGCTAGATAAGAAGGGGGAGCGACGGTGGTTTTCAAGATGGGACAGCAAATGGCGAGGTAGGCGACCTGCCCCCGATTCCCCTGCTTATAAGGAGGGAGAGGGGCGGACGCCCGCTTTTCCACTAAAGAAAGCCCTCCACGATCTCTCCCACGACGCCACGCTCGACGCTGCGGCTGCTCGTGGGGGACGTGGTGGGTCCGGAGCAAGTAACGGCGTGATCTAGGCCAAGGCGTTCTGCAGACTGCTTTTGGGCCTGGCCCAACAGCTGGCACCATGTGTGGCCCAGGCCGGGGCTCCTGTTGGTGTACTAGAGTAGGGGTACCCTAGTATCCCTAACTCGTGCACGGGCAGTTGCAGACACCCAGCCAAGCAGGCTGCCTAGTGACCGCCAAGGTCCTCCGTGGTTCCTTTGGAGCCATTCAAGAACAAAGTATTTAAGCCAAGAAGACAAAGCCCCGGCAAGAGGAGCTTGCCGGGAAGGCCACTCAAGGCACTCAGAAGACAAGACCCCGACAAGAAGAGCTTGCCGGGAAGGTTTGGTGAGCGACAAGCTTCCGGGCGCGGCAAGGATTCAGCCGCGGCAAGGCGCTTGCCGCGGCAGGCAACCTCTCTTCATCCCCGCTCCAGCTCATCCACCAACGTGTCGCCATGGGACCATTTCAGGCATGCGTGTCAAGAGGCTGTGCAGCCAGTGGAGAGCAGCGGTAAGCGGCGCTGATAGGGGTGCCATCGTGGCAAGCGGTGGCGCCCCTGTAGGTCCCTTTCCACACTGTTTAGGCGACATGGACGGGCATTTAATGCTTTTGTCCTTGCCGCCGAGTTAGGTAGAATACACTGTACAAAGTAGTTGTACCAACCGCAACTCATTTTTCCCATTTTGCCCTTGTCTACGTTGCCACCTGTTGGTGACCCCTTGAGCCTATGTTGATCCTCTCTAGGTTTGAAAATAAAGTTATGGAGCCTTGTGGCTCGTTATTGCTTACCGGGTGTGGATGCTGCACAAAATGTTAGATAACACATGCAAAAAGGATTATGAAAGCATGTAGTTGACAAGTTGTGCGCAACACGTGAGCTTTACTTATGCACGGGTCTCGCGCCGCTTTGTACAAAGGATTACATGCAACATCGGCAAGACTTGTATAAAAGGTGGTTGCCGGAACAGGTTCCGCAACCGCCTCTATGGGTAAAACTTACGAAGATGCTCAATGTTCCAGGAGTTGCTCACCGAATGCCATCTTCGGTCTCAAAGCGGACAGCGCCAGCCTAGTGACTCGCTTTCACCCGACAAGGGCCTTCCCACTTCAAGGCCAACTTGTTTGAATTCTTGGCGGACTGAACGCGCCAAGAACAAGGTCGCCTTCCTCGAAACTTCGGCACTAACTTTATGGTTATGGTAGCGGGCGCAAAGCTTGTCGGTAACGAGCAGCTCAGACAGCAGCTCAAGACAGTCCTCCTCAAGGAGCAAAGGCCATCTTGTCGCAGCTGCTCTTGCTCAAGCTCATCATAAGCGAGTACTGAGGTGACACGACACGAGTTCCGTGGGAGAACTGCCTCTGCTCCATATACTAGAGCGAAGGTGTCCGCCGCTGGCTCGACGGTGTCTGTTGGTGACCCTTAGCCTATGTTGGTGGCAAAGTAGCGGCGAAGAAATTGCGCCAATCGCGCTTACATGAGTCCGCAAGCCTGAGGCGCAGGATCCGGTCACAGCAATCTTCAACCTAGCATCCTCCGCACCAAGTTGCTCCAATCGCTGTCACAAGACTATGGGAGTTTGGCGCCGGGCGAAGAAGGGCTGCGGGTTCTCCTCAACGATCCAACACCAATCGGCTCTCCACTCCTCCCACTTGCTGCGGAGCTCTCCTTCTAGATAGGATTCTTTCTTGCCGATCCTGGACAAGCAATCCCTCCGGCAAGTGGCTCTCCTCTCTCAACGCGGGGCATGAAGAAGTGGCGGAAAAGGGCTACGTTTGGGTGGACTCCGACAAAGTTTTCGCAGAGGTGTGCGAAAACCGCCATGGTCGTGACAGCGCTAGGGGTGAAATCAAGGAGTCAAGCTCAACCCCGAGAAGTGCGTGTTTGGAGTTCCTTCCGCAAGCTTCTCGGTTCTTCGTGTCTCAGCTGGGAATTGAAGCCAATCCCGACAAGATCAAGGCCATTGAGCAGATCAAGCACCAAAGTCGCCAAGGATGTATGAAGACTTGCCGGTTGCGTGGCTGCTCTCAGCAGGTTTATCTCTAGGTCTGTTGAGCGCCGCTTCTGCCATTTTTCAAGATTTTGAAAAGGCAGGTCCAATGAAATGGACTCCGAAGCGGAGGCTGCTTGCAGACTTAAAGAGGTACTGCCCCTCCACTCCAATACTTGTCGCACCTAGGCCACAAGAGAAGTTGCTGCTATACATAGCGGCAACCAATCAAGTGGTTAGTGCTACGTTAGTAGCGGAAAGGAGGCAAACGATGAGCCGGCAACCGAGGCAGATGCATCCAGCGACAAGCTGTGGGGCTTCACCACAAGCTCGGGTCCCGACAAGGACGGATTCATGCAAGATTGCAGAAGATGCGTAAAAGGATGGTGCAGCGCCCGTGTACTTTGTCGGTTCCCTTCTACAGGGGCTAGGTCAAGGTACTACGGTGTGCAGAAACTGCTTTTCGCCTCCTCATGGCCTCGAAAGCTGCGCCATTACTTCCAAGCACATGAGATCACAATCGTCACTCGCTTTCGCTCAAGAGGATACTGCAAAACCCGTAAGCAACGTGCAGGATTGTTGAGGGCACTTGAACTGCCAAGCTTTGGCCTCAAGTTTGAAAGCACTTCAACTATCCAAAGCAGAGCGTTGGCGAGTTCATAGCAGACGCTCGGACGCTGATAAGAGGTGCTGCAGCCAGGATTCCAGCTGCCAGTCAACGCTCTCAGCTGCAGACGCCACGATTCTCAGCCTGCGCTGGGGACGCAGGGTCTGTCGCTGGCTGACCGAGAAGAGGCTCCGGAAGGTGCAGGGAGCGCAGCCAGGTCTCAGCTTGCTGCTGCAGCCATTGATTCAGCACATGGGTGATGCAGAAGACGCTGGCACTCTATCTTTGATGACCTCGGCTCTCAGCACTGCCCAAGATCCCAGCCACTTGTTCAGTTCAGCAGGAGCTGATTTTTTCAGATTTGGGAGGCCCATGCTAAACGTGAGGAGGTTCGGCTGGTTTCGTTCATCACACGAGAGCTTTGAGAGCCTGTTCGTCTTCAAGCTCGGCAAACTGCTCGTGTGCACGCCGATCCGCCTTCGCAATCTCCGCCCCATCGAACTAAAAGGGACTCGGTCCACGGTCCCATAGGTGTTCGTGGGTGAGCAGTTTACCTAGCTTCGAGCCTCCTGAGAGATAATTCTCCCACGCTGCTTGTCTGATTGTTCTTGCTCTTGTTAGGGAGCAATGAGAGCTACAAAACCTAGCTTGAGTGTCTCTAGTCTCGAATGAGTCGAACCAACCAACCGAACCCCCTGTGACGCTATGCATGGGCCTCCTTTATAGGCTCAAGGGGTCACCAACAGTGGCAACGAGACAAGGGCAAAATGGGAAAAATGAGTTGCGGTTGGTACAGCTACTTTGTACAAGTTGTATTCTACCTAACTCGACGGCAAGGGACAAAAGCAATAAATGCCCGCCCATGCCGCCTAAACAAAGGCAGAAAGGGACCGGTGTGGGCGCCACCGCTGCCATGATGGCACTCCTGTCAGCGCCATCACTGCTTCCACCGGCTGCACACAGCCTCTGACACGCATGCCTGAAATGGTCCCATGGCGATTATCGCTGGTGGATGAGCTGGAGCGGGATGAAGAGAGGTTGCTCGCGCCGCGTAGTGCCTTTGCCGCTGCTGAATCCTTTGCCGCTACCTCGAAGCTTGTCGCCACTCAGCCTTCCCGCAAGCTCTTCTTGCCGGGTCTTGTCTTCGTGTGCCTTGAGGCCTTCCGCAAGCTCCTCTTGCCGGGCTTGTCTTCTTGGCTTAAATACTTTGTTCTTGAATGGCTCCAAAGGAACCACGGAGGACCTTGGCGGTCACTAGGCAGCCCCGCCGCTGGGTGTCAGAATCGCCTGCGGCACGAAGTTCGGGATACTAGGGTACCCCTACTCTAGTACACCGACAGGAGCCCCCGGGCTTGGGCCACACACGGTGCCTAGCGCTGTTGGGCCAGGCCCAAAACAGTGCACGGGCACGCGTGGCCTAGATCACGCCGTTACTTGCTCTGGACCCACCACGTCCCCCACGAACAGCACGCGTCGAACGTGGTGTCGCGGGAGAGATCGTGGAGGGCTTTCTTTAATTGGAAAAATGGAACGTCCGCACCCTCTCCCTCCTTATAAACAGGGGAATCAGGGGCAGGTCGCCCACCTCGCCATTTGTTGTCCCATCTTGAAAACCACCATCGCTCCCCCCTTCTTATCTAGCTCAAGAGAGCAACGCCCGCCCCATCGCCACTCACGCCATCAACGCCGCCGGTCTCTCCACCACCTCCACCATGGCTCCGGAAAGCCGACAAGGGAAGGGCGGAAGTCGGCCGAGGTGCAGCAGCTCGCGGGGCGCCGCGAAGGAGCGGGTTCTTCTTCCCTCCCCTACTCGACGCAAAGGAGCCGAGGGAGGGCTACTATCTCTTCGGTCGACGGAGACGCTGGCGCATCCGCAAGACGAAGGTACTCTCCGCCAAGATCGTAGTCAGCTTCGAGCGGGTACCCCTTCTTCAAGGCTTTTTTTATTGCGGGCTCTGCCCGCCTTTCTCTCGAAGTTCTTCTGGCGATATCATGAACACCTTCCACGGGTTTTGCCTCCTTGATTTCACCCCAACGCTGTCTCGACCATGGCGGTTTTCGCACACCTCTCGCTAAAACTTTGTCGGAGTCCACCCAAACGTAGCCCTTTTCCGCCACTTCTTCATGCCCCGTGCTGAGAGAGGAGAGCCACTTGTCGGAGGGTTTGCTTGGATCTCCGTGGATCGGCAAGAAAGAATCCTATCTAGAAGGAGAGCTCCGCAGCAAGTGGGAGGAGTGGAGAGCCGATTGGTGTTGATCGCTGAGGAGAACCCGCAGCTTTTCACGCCCAGCGCTAAACTCCCATAGTGCGCGCAACGATTGGAGCAACTTGGCGCTGAGGATGCTAGGTTGAAGATTGTCAGACTCGGATCTCGCGCCAGCTTGCCGGACTCATCAGAGGCGCAGCTTGGCGAGATTTCCTTCGGCCAGACGCTTCCCTTGCAGTGAGAGGAGGAGACCTGCTTGGGAGTTCCAAAACCCGCGGATATCATGAGGTTGCGCCTGGCCTCAACTGGAATTTCACCGCCTTGGAGTTGGACGCAATGCTTCTGGAGTTGTTCAAGCACGAGCCCGATCACCCCGAGTGGTTTATGTTGCCGAGGGGGTCGCCCCATTGTGCAACAATTTCGCCGACCGCATCCGCGCTTATGATGCCCTTGTGCGATTCGCATGGGATCGCTCCAACTCGCAAGAGCCTGCGGACGACGCTGCAGGCGCAGTTCTTCGATAGCTTGGTAGAAGTGCCGATCCGCGCCGACGAAAGCAGAAGTGGCTCACCCGCTGACACCACCGACGCCGAGATGCAACGATTCCCACTCAGTTGAGGAGGCGGCAGCAGCTGCCGCCGGGCGAATTCTGGTTCACCGTGGAGGAGGCAGAGGCAGCAGAGGAGGCAAGCCTTGCCGATCGAGAGGAGCTTGCCGGGCGAGGAGGAGCAGGCCGAGCCCGGTTGAGCCGAGCGAGTCCGCCGAGGCGCCCTCCACACCTTCAAGTAGCTTGCCGCGAGCGTGAGCCCGCAGCTCCACCAAGAAGGCGCCTCCGCAAGGCCGGGAAGTGACGGGCGGCAGACGGGCTAACAGCCGCAACGCTGCGGCGACGCGCTTCCACCGCTGCAAGCATCAAGCTGCAGCTGGAGCACCCCACACCGCTGCAAATAACCGAGGCGGGATCTTCTCAGCCACCGCTGCCACTCCCGCTAAGCGGCTAAGGGAACATACTCTCCACCTCTTCGCACCGGAGGCGAGCCGAATTTGATCTCTCCGCCAGCTCCGACGAGGAAGAAGAAGAAGAGTAAGCTTCTATGTTGTGATTGTATTTCTTCAATTTGGTTGCTCTGTCTTTGTATCTGATTTGCCTCTATTCTCAACTCTTTCCTTTCGTGGCGCTGGTCCGTAGAGTGTCGATGAGAGCTAAGACCCCGGTGGTTGTCATCGAAGACGATCCCCCTGCGGGCGGCTGTGGAGGCGCTGGCTCGAGACCCCCTTGCCGACCCGCAACTCTTCCATTAAAGCAGCCCCAAAGACAGCCCCCAGCAAGTATATGGTTTACTTTCATCGTTAGGCGTGCATGGATGCTTCTTCTTTGCTGATATCCAACTTGTTGATTTGTGTAGGAGCAGAGCAGCTCATCAGAGGGCCCGGAAGCCGCCCCCAAATACCATCTGCCTAACTACACCGCCAAGGGAGAATTCTCGCAGGGAGCTGCCCCGCAAGGGATGCTTCTCCGACAAGGGAAGCCTCTCCGACAAGGGGCAGCGCCATGCGATCTTCGGGCGGTTGAGACCGCGCCACGATCCCATCGCAGTAATCCCTTTAGACCAAAAATTTACCTTGGGCTCTTTTTTCTTCTATTTTTTTTTCAACATTTGCTTGATCGTTTTTCTTTTTCTGATCGCCGATCCATCCGCCGCAGAGCCGATGGAGACCGAGGTTGCCGGCGAGGAGGACGACGCTGCAACACCGACGACGCCGCCACCATGGAGGAAGAGGCTGGCGCCGATGGGTCCGCCGGGCGAGGAGGCCGCCAAGGCCACCGCCGCAAAGGCTGGCGAGGGTCTGGTGATCGCATCGACGACTTCGAGGTCGCAGGAGCGCCAGCGCCACGCCGACCGCCGATCCCTCCGCCACCGTGCAGCGCCAGTTCGGCGAGCTCCCAGCCCGGCGCTTATCTCAAGGCCGGGCGACGACGTGTCTTCATCAAGCTCCCCGGGCGCCGAGCCTGTGGCCGCCGGCCGAGGGGGAGACCTTTGACGAAGAACTGTTTCGCCCGGCTGGGTTGATTGGTTGACGCGCCAAGCAGCAGCAGCGGCGCGTAGTCCGAGGAGGAGCAGCTGTTGAAGAAGCTGTTGTCGCTTCTACCGCGCTCGACAAGCCAAGTTGTCCCGGAAGCACTTGTCGCGAGGGCGGAGCAGACATGGAGAAGCGCGCAGAAGAGCTCCGGGCGCCAATCAAGAAACTCTCCGAACGTAGTGTAAGAGCGGGAGCAACTCCGAAGAGCGCATAACCTTCATCCTTGAGAAGGCTGAGGTCGAGGAGCAGCAACGGCTTGTTGCCGAGAAGCTATCTCGCAAAAGAAGGCGAAGTTGGCGAGCGGAAGATCAACCTTGACAGCTATGAGGAAGAGCTTGCCACGCTGAGCAATCAATTGGCGGTAGCTCAAGGAAGCGGCGACGCGCGCCGCAGCTGCCGAGGCCGCCAAGAAAGAGGTGGAAATGAAGGACTGACAGCTGGAGGCCAACCTCCGTAAGAGCGGGCGAGAGCTTGCCGCATTGAAGCACGAAGCGAGAAGGACGCCACACTCTTGGTGAGTTGCAGGGCCGTCTCGCTGAAAGGATCAAAGTGCTCGACGCCGCCAAGGACTCCAAGGTAGACCTTGAGCTGAAGCTGACCACCCTGATGGAGACGCTGGACGGCGCCAAGGAGCGGGAGGTGGCCCTGTTGGAGACGATCAAGACCAACGAGGAGCTGCTGATGAGTGCCACGACTGCCCAGAACACCTTCAGAGAGAACGTGATGCACTGGACGGAGGGTCTTGTGGATACTGCCGCCGCCATCGACAAGGAGCTGATGGAGCCGGGCATGATGGATCTTGGGTACTCTTCCGACGAGCGCCTCCAACCCAGCGCCAAGCTCAGCCTGTTCTCAAGGGCGCAGGACGGCTTCCAAATGCTCCGGAAGAGATCCCAAAGCAGCTGACCGAGGAATCGCGCCAGATCTGTAAGGGAGCTCTCCGTAAGGTGTTGATGAAGGTGGCCTTCCGAATCCAGGCCTCAACCTCAACGGCGCCCTCGATCCTTGCCGCCAGATGCCGATGTGGAGGCGCCAAAGCCCTTGTCGCACCCATTGTGGACAAGGTGGGCAAGATTGTTGGTTGATGGCGACCGCGTAGACTAGGCCGCCAAATTTATCTTTCCTTTGTCGCTGCTGATCATGTTTAGGAGAACAATTTATTAGATCTCATGAAGTTATTTTGTAATATACTCTATCTTAGGCAACGATTGCAATGTTATTTTTTACTTGATTCCTTCCTTTGTATGTTTGTGCCCTACGCTTTAGGGAACTTGTCGGCACGGGCACCTTTGTCATGAAGCGCGAGTGCGGAACGTCAAGAGTTTGTCAAGCGGCGCCGCTCCGATAAGCAACCTTGTCGCAACTAGTTGCAGCTCACTTAATTTGTTGAGCGGACTCAAACAAAGTAAGGGCGCAAACTAGCTACGAGTTGGTTCCTCCGCACATGTGTTTTCCATACAAAGTACTATCGCTCGAGGAAGATAACTTAAAAATTTAAAACTGATTGCTCAAACTTTGGCAACTTAGCTTTTCTGTTGCTTGCTTCCCCGGCAAGGCGAAACTTCCTCGAGCGACGCTGGTGGCCCACACCATTATCTTCTCCTTCCCCGCTAACTTGTGGTGGATGAACCTTCTTTCTTTGAGAAAGAGAAAGAAGAGAAAATAGTTATGGAGCCTTGTGGCTCGTTATTGCTTACTGGTGTGGATGCTGCACAAATGTTAGATAACACATGCAAAAAGGATTATGAAAGCATGTAGTTGACAAGTTGTGCGCAACACGTGAGCTTTACTTTATGCACGGGTCTCAGCCTCGCTTTGTACAAAGGATTACATGCAACATCGGCAAGACTTGGTTAGGTGGTTGCTTTAACAGGTTCCGCAACCGCGCTTCTTATGGGTAAACTTACGAAGATGCTCAATGTTCCAGAGTTGCTCACCGAATGCCATCTTCGGTCTCAAGGCGCGACAGCCCAGCCTAGTGACTCGCTTCACCCGATAAGGGCCTTCCCACTTCAAGGCCAACTTGTTGGAATTCTTGGCGGATCGAACGCGCTGGAAGAACAAGGTCGCCTTTCCTCGAAACTTCTCGCACTAACTTTGCGGCTTATGGTAGCGGCGCAAAGCTTGTCGGTAACGAGCAGCTCAGACAAGAGCCTCAAGACGGTCCTCCTCAAGGAGCAGCGTCATCTTGTCGCAGCTGCTCTTGCTCAAGCTCATCATAAGCGAGTACTCGAGGTGACCCGATAACGAAGTTCCGTGGGGAGAACTGCCTCTGCCCATAGACTAGAGCGAAGGTGTCCGCCGCTGGCTCGATTGGCATCGCCATCCCGACGACCAAAGAACCACCGCAGCCTCAATCCAGTTTCTTCCGACTTGTGCAGCCTGTCGAAAGTTCTGGTCTTGAGTCCTCGCAGCACTTCAGCGTTTGCCCTCTCTCGCTGACCGCTGTTTCTGATGAGCAATGTATAAAGCAGACCTTGGCGCCAAGATCTTGGACGATCGCATGAAGGTGCGACTCGTGGAACTGTGTGCCGTTGTCGGTGATGATCCTGTTAGGAATCCCAAACGGCAAACAATTGACCAAGAACTTGATCGCCGACCGTGCTGCCACCTTCCTCATCGCTTCCACTTCCGCCACTTTGTGAACTTGTCGATTGCAACGCATAAGTACTCAAAGCCCCGACAGCTCGGGAAAGGGGCCGAGGATGTCGAGCCCTGCAATCAAAATGGCCGTGATAAAGGGATCGCCCGAGAGCTTGAGCTGGCTGGTGTATCTGCTTGGAATGGAACCGCACGCTTCACACTTGGTTACTTGTGCGCTTGCATCCTCGAGGGCTGTCGCCAGAAGAAACCTTGCCGGAAAGCTTTGCCGCAAGTGTTTTGCGCCAATGTGGTGACCACATATGCCTCCATGTATCTCTCGCCAACAGCTTCGCCCATCTTCCCGTGAATACACTTCAATTTCACACCGCTGAGTCTTCTTCGCAGACAGCGGTTGTCGACAAACCGGTACATACTTGACCGCCGGGCTACTCTTCCGCTTCTTCTTGCTCTTCGAAGTTCTCCCGTCAAGGAAATGGACAATCTGCTGTGCCATGCCGGAGCTTGCTCGACAACAAGGACTAAAGGCACATCTCCTGCCACGGAACATCCGCTTCACGGCAAGAACCTCGCGGCTCAGCCGAGTTGATGTTCCCCGCAAGCTTGCCGGAGCAAAACTTGTCGGGAGCGCCCGCTTCAACGAAACAAACCTAGGGCTTGTCGGAGCAGATCGCCTCAAGATTTTTGGTGTTGATCCTGGGACCTCTTGCGCGGCGGCTTCGGTAGCTCGCCGAGAAGTAGTCACCGAAATCAACTTCCTCTTCTTGTTCTGTCCAGCTTGATGGCGCTACAAACCGGTTGAGTCAGCTTGAGCACAAAAATCCCTGGTTCCACAGTAACTTGAGGCGCGACTTTGACAGCCATCAGCAATATCATTCGAGCTCTTGAACATGTTCCATTTGTAGGCCATCAAAGTGTTCTTCTAGCTTTCACTTCATCAACGAGGCTTCCATCAACGGACTCGATAATCTTTGTTCACTTGGCGACGACAAGCTGCGAGTCACCCCGACAATGAGCTTCTTGATCCCAAGGTCTACCGCGATTCTCGAGACCGCAAGCAAACCTTCATACTCTGCAGATTGTTTGTCGCTTGCTCCTTGGGAAAGTGCATTTGACTATGTACTTGAGGTGCTCTCCGGTGGAAGCGACGAGCAGCACGCCAAGACCGGGCGCTTTGCAGCGAGAAGGCACCATCAAAGTACATCAGCCACTCTTTACTTGCTTCCTTGACGGGATGCTCATCTCTCGAATTTCTTCATCTTGCGCTACGCCCATTCTGCTATGAACTCGCCAATGCTCTCTTTGGATAGTTGAAGTGCTTTCAAACTTGAGGCCAAAGCTTGATAGCCCAAAGGCCCACCGACAATCCTGCCTGCTTCGGGTTTTGCAATATCCTCTTCAGCGGAAAGCGAGTGACGATCGTGATCTCATGTGCTTGGAAGTAATGGCGCAGCTTTCGAGGCTATGAGGAGGCCGGAAGCAATTTCTCGCACACCGTAGTACCTTGACCTAGCCCCTCAGAAGGGAACCGACAGTACACCGGGCGCTGCACCATCCTTTTCTGATCTTCGCAATCCCGCGCAGATCCGCCCTTGTCGGGACCAGAGCTTGACGGTGAAGCCTCGCTTGTCGCTGGATGCATCCGCCGCTTGTCGGGCTCATCGCTCCGCCTCCCTTCCGCTACTAACGCAGCACTAACCACTTGATTGGTTGCCGCTATGTATAGCAGCAACTTCTTGTGGCCTAGGTGCGACAAGTATTGGAGTGGAGGACAGTACCTCTTTAAGTCCTGCAGCAGCAGCCTCCGCTTCGGAGTCCATTTCATTGACCTGCCTTTTCAAAATCTTGAAAATGGCATGGCTACCAGCAGACTCTAGAGATAAACCTGCCGAGAGCAGCCACGCAACCGCAAGTCTTTGTACATCCTTGACGCGCTTTGGTGCTTCAATCTGCTCAATGGCCTTGATCTTGTCGGGATTGGCTTCAATTCCCCGAGAGATGACGTAAGAACCCGAGAAGCTTGCCGAAGGAACTCCAAACACGCACTTCTCGGGTTGAGCTTGAGGTTGATCTTGCGCAGATTTGCAAAGGTCTCATCTAAATCTTGAACCAGAGTTGTTTGTCCTTGCTTTTGACCACTATGTCATCCATGTAGGCTTCTACATTTCTGCATTTGGGGCTCAAAAGCCGCCATGGACTACTCTTATGCAACGTTGAACCAGCATTCTTAACCCAAAAGGCATCCGATAAAACAAGATGTGCCACATGGGTGATGAATGCGTTTTCTTCATCCTCTTCTGCCATGAAGATCTGATGATATCTCGAGTATGCATCAAGAAATGAAAGCAAATCACATCCAGCCGTGGAGTCAACAATCTGGTCGATACGCAAGGGAAATGGGTCTTTGGACAAGCTTTATTAACATCCGTGAAGTCGATACAAAGTCTCCATTTCCCATTTGCCTTATGCACAACTACAGGATTGGCCAACCACGAGGATGGAGCACCTCCGACAAGGCCTGCTGCTTCCAGTTCTTGATCTCTTCGCAATGAATTCTTGGCGCCCATTGCTCGCTTCCTCGATTTTCGCTTGACGGGCCGCGCATGAGGACAGACAGCTAAGTGGTGCTCAATTACTTTCCGGAACACCGGGATGTCGACGGTTGCCATGCAAACACATCGACATTCGCCAGCAGAAAGCAACGAGCCGCCTTCCTATTTAGGGTCGAGAGTGGCACCGATGGTGAAGGTACCACCAGCCGCCCTCCTTGGCGACACCTTCTGGTCTTCGTGGAGCTGCCATCGCTTTCTTGCACTTGCCGGTGGAGCTCGATGGTGCGGCCTCGACGGTAGCGCAGCACCAAGAGGTGCGCTTGCGGAGGGGCATCGAGCTCTTGCCGGACAAAGTGGTCTTCTTCTTCCCCGGAGCTTCAGCGGCAAGTGATTTGCTATCCGTCAGCAGCTGCCTCCCGGTAATCTTGTCGGCGCAGATAAGAGCATCTTTCTTGTCGCCATGAACAGAAATGACACTTATCGGCCTGGCATCTTGAGCAAGTTGTATGCATAATGAGAGGCTGCCATGAACTTAGCGAAAGGCCGACGCCAAGTATCCCATTATAAGGCAATGGAAAATCAGCAACGCCGAACGTGACCTCTCAGCTCTGAAGTTTAGCTCGCTGCCAAATGTTACCGCAACGTGATCTTCCCTTCGCTTGCTCCTTCCCGGATTGATTCCTTGAACGTGCCGCCTCTTCGAGCTCACGCCGTGGATTTGAAGCTTTTGGAGCACTACGGAGGAGATCAGGTTTGCCGCCCCGCCGCCAACTAGCATCTTGGTGACCTTGAGGTTGCGGATAGTTGGTGAGACCAACATCGGCAAGCACCACCGCAGTTATGCGATCAGGGTGGTCCTCAATATCAAAGATGATAGGCGGTCGACCATTTCATAGGTTTGCGGACTTCACGGATGGTTCTCGCCAAGATTAACTTCCCGCATCCACCGCTTGAGTTGGCGGTGTGAGGTATGCAGAGAAGCACCGCCAAACGCAGAGGACCTCTCAGAGCCTTCTCAAACTCCTGCTCATCGGTCTCGCCATCTTCCATATCTTCATCGCTGCTGCCGTTTCATCCTTGTCGCGCCGCTGGAGGTCTGTCTCTTGCCGCTGCTTGGCCTTGTTGCAAGGCCCCTCCCTAGCCGGCCGCTCGCTTGCTAACTCCCCAAGACCTTCCTGGCTTTCTCCTTGTCGCGCCAGACTCAGCCTTTCGCTGTTCAACAAGCTGCTCAACCTTCTTGCAGCTCGAGGTCATGGCCCTTGGTGCGTGAATCTTGCAAGATCGCTTGTTGAGCTGTCCTATTTGTCGGCGGTCCGCCACAGCTTGGCGGTCGGTGCCAGCGGCAACCTCCTTGCCGGAGCCACTATTTTGGCTTTCTTGGCGGCACCACCGCTGTCGAACTGCTCGACAACCAGCACCTCTTTGCCCTTCTTCTTCTCGTTGTTCCGCCGCCGGCTCTTCTTTGCCGGACGCCTCCTCACTATCCGATCCTCGCTCAGATTCTCTCATGGAGTCTCCTCTTCCTCAGACGCGCACACTTGTCGCCAGGGCATACAGCTCATCGACGCCCTGACTTTGCACATCGCCATCTCCTCCTCATCTCAGGGTTCCGCACGCTCGATGAAACGCGTATGATCACCGCGGCAGGGTGGACATCTGGGATGTTGTAATGCACACGGCTGAATCTCTGGATGAACTTGCGCAGGGACTCTCCTTCCTTTTGGGCGAGCAGATGAAGGTCGCTCTCTTGGCCATGAGGCTTGTGGCCGCCCGCGAAGGCGCCGACAAACTGATGGCATAGATCTGCCCAAGAAGATATGGAGCTGTCCGGCAAGTGCATGAGCCAAGATCTGACATTAGGCTTGAGTACCAGCGGGAAGTAGTTGGCGAGGATCTTGTCGTCCCGTCCCCCTGCAGCTTGCACCGCGATGGTGTAGATGCTGAGGAACTCCGACGGATGTGTCCTGCCATCATACTTCTCTGGCATGTCCGGCTTGAAATTTTTCTTGTCGGGCCATCGACTTGCCGAGCTCACGAAAGTGAACGCAGGGCAACATACCGCTGCACACGGCAAGTCACCGTTCTTCGGGCGCATGCATCGCCGACAGAGGGCCTCGCCGCTGGTCGGATTGACGCCACGCTTTTCGGCGCCGGCGCGAAGTTCGAGCGCTTTCTTGTTGCCGTTTGAAGAACTTGGCGCTGATCACGGCGAGCTCGTGGATCCGGCGAAGCGTGGAGTCATTGCCGAGGTGGATCCGACGAGTCGGCGATCTTGGCCTTCGATGGAGAGTGCATGGTGGTTGCACCCCACAGGTCTCTGCCGCCACCGCTCGCATTTTGTCGCCTCGCCGCAGCAGCGTGCTTGCTTGCCGCTGAACGCCGCTGCTGGCAAAGCCATGAGACTTCGATGGTGGCCTCCATTCGCCGACCTTGTCTTCCGCTGGAGGGTAATCCAGAGCGCTTGAGCTCGCGCCAAAGCTTCGCTTGAGTGGTGGGTGGTAATGGTGAACGGTGCAGGAGCGGATATGCTCGACTTCTAAATATGTTAGAAGGAGCAGATCCCGCCCAGCGATCGCGCCCCACTCGCACCAGCCTGTTGGCGCTGCGAGCGTTCTTGAGCGCCCCGGATCCACCAGCTCGATCTTGGCCCAACGAACGCATGGCGCCACGAGCACCATGACGCTGCCGGTCTCAGGCCTCCGAGATGGATGCTGTACGTATGGACGCCGAGGTTTGCGCCGCTTTGTCCTTGACTTAGCAGCCACACGGGCTCCTCGCCGATGTCCGCTTCGCTGGCGCTTCCCCACCACTCGCCGGCTCGGTGGTGGCGGGTTTGACGCGGACGGTCCGCTGCCGCCAAGCCTTCTCCTTCGTGGCATGTTGATGAAGATGATGAAGATGTTGCTCGTGAACGCCGGATCAGGTTCACAGCCTCGACGCCTCTACCGGGCGCGCCAAAGATGTCGGGAAGTTGATCGTGACCCATTTAACACCTATGGGACCGGCGGACCGAGTCCCTTTTGGTTCGTGGGGGCGGAGATTGCATGAAGAGCAGATCGAGGCGATGCACACGAGCAGCTTTACCCAGCTTCGAGCTCTCCGAGAGATAATACTCCTATCGCTGCTTGTCCGATTGTATTGTGTTCTTGCTAGAGAGCTATGAGAGCTACAAAACCTAGCATGAGTGTCTCCGGTCTCGTATGAGTCGAATGAACCGAACCAGCCAACCTCCTCTACGCTATGCATGGGCCTCCTTTATAGGCTCAAGGGGTCACCAAAAGGTGGCAACGAGACAAGGGCAAATGGGAAAATGAGTTGCGGTTGGTACAGCTACTTTGTATAAAGGTATTCTACCTAACTCGACGGCAAGGGACAAAAGCATTAAATGCCCGGCCCATGTCGCCTAAACAAAGGCGGAAAGGGACCGCTGGGCGCCACCGCTGCCATGATGGCACCCCTGCATTGCCATCACGCTGCCCTCCGCTGGCTGCACAGCCTCTTGACACGCATGCCTGAAATGGTCCCATGGCGACACGCTGGTGGATGAGCTGGAGCGAGATGAAGAGAGGTTGCTCATCGCTGCAAGCGCCTTTGCCGCGGCTGAATCCTTGTCGCGCTCGGAAGCTTGTCGCCACCAGCCTTCCCGACAAGCTCCTCTTGCCGGGTCTTGTCTTCGTGCCTTTGAGTATTCTTCCGGCAAGCCCTCTTGCCGGGCTTTGTCTTCTTGGCTTAAATACTTTGTTCTTGAATGGCTCCAAAGGAACCACATGAGGACCTTGGCATGTCACTAGGCAGCCTTGCTGCTGGTGTCAGAATGCCTGGCACGAAGTTCGGGATACTAGGGTACCCTACTCTAGTACAATCGACACCAGGGCAAGGGGTCGCTGGACGATCGCTTGCTCTCCTTGTTCAACGAGGTCCTCGTTGGTTTCTCGACAAGTTCACCGTCTGCCAAGAAGCTCGCAGACGACTTTTGACGTAAGCCTCCACCGACACGCCCATGCATGAAAGCGCGTAACCAAACTTCTCATTACTCTAGGCAAAATCGGTATTTTCTATCTATCGGTCGCGCCATGGAGCAGAACCAAATTTTACAAGTTACGAAGTTCAAAAGGAAAAGCCCGTCGCTGCTCGCTGCGCACCCCACACGGTTGGTCCAAGACGCCGCTTGCCGGAATGCGGCGGTGTTGCATTTTCTCTACAAGTGGGACCGCAGCTGAGCAAACCGACTATCGGTAAACCCCAACCCACCCACCGCATGATGGCTGAGAAAACAGGAGGGAGAAGAGATGGTCTGTAGCATGGACTCCAAGAAAATTGGTGTCGGATGGAATCTGAGTGGGTGGCGCAGCCGCACTACCAGACGTGAATGCTAGTTATGGCCCATGCCACCCCACTATATCGAGCCTATATCGAGGTATGTAGAACAAATTTCCTGCAATTCGCGTGCTCAGCCCTCCTCTATCTCTCTTCTCAGCCAGCCAACGGACGACGGAGCCCATCATCTGTTTGCTCACATGCGCCCCACATGTCGCTGAAAACGCAAGAGGACCCATCGAACTCTGCACATCTTTCACCTCAAGAGTGATGAAAACAAATCCAATAAAGATCTTCGTGGCCGCTTTTGGAGTCACTCAAGAGTAGTAAGATTCTATTTACAGTTTAACCTAAGATGCACATCTCGTGGATTCAACTACCACTTATTTTCTTTCATGACACTACCTAGATGCCGGATGTCCCACGGTCGGCAAAGGAGGAAGAACCCACCAAATCTTCGGTTGTGCTCTCGGATTAGACTAGTTGTGCTAACTTAAAATTATTGTGGTATTCTCTGCTCTAAAATACTTGACTTCCATTTGTCCAAAATGGATGTACCTATATACTAAAACATGTCTAGATACATATATATTTTGACAAATAGAAGGCATGTATTGTGCAACGGAGGGAGTAGAATGGATGCAAGTTTTTGTATTGCTAAGAAGAGTACATCCATATATTGATAGAGCGCAATTTAGTAGATGTTCTATCACATTTAGCTAGCACAGAGGCTAGAGATGAGATTAGTGCACTTGTTGATACTCCTACTAGAATAGAGGCTAGACATGAGACTAGATGCGAGGAAGCAACGTCTAATTCTTTACACTTGAAGAAGAAAGAAGCACGCAAGATTGAGCCTCCGCAGATCAACAATGAATGCATCGAGAAGGCACTAATCCAACTTACAGGAGTAGTAAAATGTATTCTTGTGGTTCTTGTTTTCTTTGGTCTTGCTTTTCTAGTCAAAATTATCGTTGAGTTCGTGCAAAACGGAGGTCCGCTTGGGGTCGTGGCGCTGGAGTTGGCCTTACAAGTGGGACCGCAATTAATCTAAACCGACCATCGGAAACCCCCACCTCGCCCGACGCCAAGAATGGCTGAAGTTAGAGAAACGACGAGGTTGAAGAGATTGCTCTAGCATGCACTCCAAGAAATAATATGGTGTCGATGGAAGTCGTGTCGCTATGCGGTGCTGCACTCCTCGGATGTGAATGCTTGTTCGCCCATGCCACCCTACTACTCCTACTACTTACTCCTACTATAGTATTGAGGATTCGAGGTGCTGGTTACGCATAGCGAACACATTAACATATGGCTACAGTAAAACACCCACCCGACGCTACAAGCATGTGAAGCTAGTACAAATAGTGTACTACTATTGTTGATTGGCCTCATCTGATAACCTGCTGCAATGCACGCATAATTATGTATTTGTAAATATTTTTTGCCTCGCCGCACCACTCACCGTAGAAGCTTACTTAAAGCCATTCATAAATTTAGTAAGTTTATCACATGCATATCATTTTATTACATACAACAGTCATCAACCCACATCGACAATGAGGATACATTATAAATACTAAAGTTTTCACCACACAACAAATAACAAGCAATGAAATGAACTTCAACTCAACCATTCCTCGGCGTTGAAACGCTTGCTTTGAACCACAAGTGATTCTCGACGGGCCATCCATTGTCGATCCGAGACCAACACAGACTGATCATCCGTGCTAAAGCGGCCTACTATATCAGCAGTTCGTGGTAGGGAACCACCCAAATGTCCGAGGTATAGACACAGCTTGTTTCTCATAAATGGTAGTAACATTGTGTCAACAACAGCTTGATCGCTTTCACCATCATTGGATAGTTTTGTCCAAGGAAGAGCGAGTTTTCCAAGACTATCAATCCTGTACCAGGAGAAGGAGTTACGCTTAGCACACTAGTATCCATCCCAATACCATGCAACGGGTGTTGGAATATGTCCGGAGAGTGCACCATGGGAGACTACACCTGCTTCCTTAGCAAGAACATCATCAAGGGCTGTATACACACAAGAAGAGGTGATCCATCGAATTAGTTGCCAGCGCCAAAGAGTATATGGGCATTGCTCGTCCTCATGCTCGTGATCATCCCATCATCATCTCCCCTTGGTTATAAAATTTTTCAAGTATAGGTGGTGGAATGTCTCGTGACCTTGGAAACACAAGAAGAAGGTTAATTAGTAAAGGAAACTTGCTAACCCGCATGCATGTGGATGAAGCAATTATAATTACGGTGGAAGACAAACGCATCAAACTACGAGGATGCCATGCAAAAACAAAGGCAACGAGTGGTGGCAGAAACACAAGGCCCTCGTGATTGAATTGCATCACAAGATTCATCCGTACATAAACTGATTTTTGAGCAATATCCATCGAAGTCAAACCACCAAGGACGGCAACAAGCTTGTCAAGATAGCAACAACTTCATAGTTGTTGTAATTCCAAGAGCGTTGGGAACTCGACAAATTGCTATCTTCCGTAGAAGACAGTCACCATGATTGTATTTGAACGCGCATAATACCGTGTGCTCAACCTCCGCAGTCCGCTGAGATTTTTGAAGTGGAACCCGTCACGAGTGTACGATTCACAAGTTCCCACCGCAGTTGGACCCAATGTAAACAACCCAATCTCCATTTGCGCTCGCACAAGCCTTGCCTCAAGCGACGGCATCTTAACATCATACATATCATTATCAAGCGGCATCAACTTGCATTGTGGCTAGGCCTCCGTGTGACGGTGCCAGCCATCGTGGTCACGGCGAAGAAGATAGGGAGATCAAACCGCTTTGACTCTTGGGTTCCTTGTAATGATGTTATTAGTTGAGTCGAGAATGGGCTTGAACGAACCTGCCATGCTAGCCGAGGTGATGACGTCAAGACCGATCAATGAGTTGCTCCACCACGCCATCTTTCAGATCGGGCAAGAATAACGGGTTGTTTTCGGCCCTATTCCTCCATGGAGAAGACGATCGAACAATGGCGAAGAAAGGGTGAAGGGCTGAAGGAAATGGAGGAGGAGAGGAAGAGCGTATTGATAGCAGTTCCAAATCGAGAGGAAAGGCGAAGAGTCGGTGGACGGTTGCTAGTTTGCCACGGTTCATGAAGAGGCGCCTCGCCTACACGTCCGCTCGAAATACTCCTACCACTGGCCGCCGCCTCACCGATATGTTGAATGGGACCACATGTCAACGTAAACATGGTGTGTAATCTCGCAAAATGCGATCCGCCATGGCCCGAGGTGCCGCATTAGTTATCGACCTTTATTTTTTTAATGGCGGCTGCTCAGTTTTGAAGCACCCACTAACCGGTACTGCACGCAGGAAAATATAAACTACTCTACCACTAGTCCACCTCCAAGATTAGTAGTATAAAAAAGATATATAGGCTGGAGCTTCAGCGCTTTCTTGCCAAGGGCTGCCCACTTGCTTCTCACACTACCACTGTGACGCCCCAAGACCGGAGCTTCAGTTGCCTTCCAGGGTTTCCGAGTTTTGTCGTGTGGTTTGTTTTGTTTTTTGCATTGCATCATGTCATCATGCCATCATATCATTATTTTTTAAAAAAAAAACTCAACTAAATAAATTGTATGGATTTTTCTCGATCCATTTAAATCGAGGGATTCACATGGTGACTTCTCTTTATAACTTATCCTCTCGATATTTAGAGAGCTACTATAAAATATTCCTCGCTTTGGAATCACCATAACACACTTGCAAATATAATCCCATGCCTTTTCTGTCCTGAAGTTGTTCTCAAAACCTCGCCCATTATTATTCTATCATTTTCCTCGAGTTCCACCAAAACTCGGCCATTTTTGTTAAATTCTTCATATTTTTGTGAGCCCGGAAAATTGCCCTCGCTCCCAAATTCTTTCCCTAACCTTCCTTTTCTTTTCTTATCTCTATTTTTCTTTCTCTCACAATATTAGAGAGAGAGCTAGCCTGCCTTGGCTTCTCTGCAGTACGCCGCCCAGCCACCGCTGCCTCCCCTGCATCTGTAGCCCCCCTGCCACCCCACCTAGCGCCTCCTGCAGCCCAGCTGCCCTGGCCTCCTCCTCCTCCACCACAGCCGGGCCTAGCCTCCCAAGGCCCAAGGCCCACCAACCCCCTCTAACCCTAGCCGCAGCCTTCCTCCTCTCTGGGCCCTCCCACCAGCCTGCCAACCCCCCGCCCCGATCCCCCGTCGCCTCCTTCCCGATCCCCTTCTCCCTCGTCCCATCGATCCCTCCATCCTCCTTCCACACAAGACACAGACAGAGAGGAGCGAGAGCTGCCATGCTGATCCCCTCCCTTCCCCTCGATCTCCTCGAGCACCTGCACCCGATCCCTCGCCTCCTCCACATGACCAGGCCGGACCCCCGGTTCTCCCTTGGTCAGCCGACGAAGCTCCACCAGAGCACTGAGGCCTGACCTCCTCCTCAGACTTCCTTCTCTGCCAGCGCCGTCTGCCTCCCATGCCCCTGGCCGCCTCCTGCCCCTGCTCCTCCAGACGCTTATGGTCAGGACCTCCGCCTCCGCCTCTGGCTCGCTGCACCACTGGAGCTCCTGCCTGATGCCATGGCTGCCACCTGCTCTCCTGCCGGGCGAAGTCCGGGCCGCCCAGCTGCCCCGCCTGCTTCCCCGGATGGATCCGCGCCCCGCGCTGCCTCCCGTCCTCTCCTCAAGCCTCCCTGCTTCACGCCAAGGCCGGAAGACACCAGGGACGCTAAGGCCATCTTCAGGTTTTCGCCAAGTACCGTGGAGGTTGTTGACCCGGCCGAAGTTCACCTACATACGCACGCCCACCAACCCGAAACGCCAAGTACTTCTTCGGAGATGCCAAGATCGACTACACGGTGATGCGCCAGCACCCTCGGATTGTCAAGTTCGACCACGCTGGAACGACTACATCCGGAGGTGGATAACGATTAGTACCCTTACGCCAAGACGCTTAAGTCCGCTTTCGATTCTTCAAGTACCGCCACCGCCGAATTCAACATCTACGAAAACGCGGTTCCACTACCGCCGACTCAAGACCCTGCTGGACCCTTAACATCCACGGACATGAACAACTACTCCGGCGACGATGTACCACTACCATCGAACGTGAACAACGATTTCCCCTACGCCGTAATGACTACTTCCTCGACGATCATCGCGAGAACGCCTACTCGCTTACATTTCACGAACGCGAACCGTCCCGCTTGAACGATCCAAGGTATAACCCGAGACGCACCGCTGATGAGATGCTCCTTGTATGTATGAGATGCACGATATGTTTGCACCGTGGTCCGAATTGTCTTTGCGATGCTCTCATGTTGCCATGCCACTGCCCGGGAACCCGAACCGGATCACCCCACCATCCTTTGCATGACTCGCTCACCATTTTTTTTGCAATCGATATCTCGATGAGCTGTCGGAACCAAAATGTTGCCGTGGCACCTTTTCGATTCGCTGTCGCGGCACCCCTTTCTTCCACCACGTGTGACACAATGATTCATAATGCTCTTGTCAACATTTTCATAAAAATTGCTTATAAACTTGCACATGTCATCCGTGATCATGATAACAACATTTAAATGCTTATAATTGTTGTTTGCATTAATTTGCTTAAATGCCATGCTAAAATGATTTATTTCATAACTAAATAAACCGAAGCTCCATTTTAAATGAATTATATATGTAAATGGGGTAGAAAATGCATAGATTAACATGGTAGCATTTCTTTGCATGTTTAACAACTCTAAAATATGCTTTAGGTCAGATCAGCACCAAATTCAAATATTGCTCATGGGGATTTTTCCGAATTGTTGTTTCTTATTTCCGCCTCATTTAAACTTGTCTAAATAGCTAGTTTAATTATGCTCCACCTCTTGCCATGTTTAACAACATTTAATATTGTTGAGTACCTAACCGAGAGAGAACTAAATAAGGATGTGAGTGTTCATTAATATGCAACTCGCTGCATATTGAGCTCCACTTAACTTGTAGTGTTGTTTTTGCATATTGCCATGCCATGCCTCGTTAAACCGGACATGCATCATACTTGTTTGTGCATCATGCCATGTTTATGTGATGGTTGTTTACTATGTTGTTTGTTTGTTTCCGGTTTGCTTTTCTCGTTAGCTTCGGTTCCGTTCCGGAGTTGTGAGGATTCATTCGACTTCGTCTCGCTTGTCTTCTTCATGGATTCGTTTCTTCTTCCTGCGGGATTTCGTGCAAGATGACCATACCGAAATCACTTCTATCTTTGCTTGCTAGTTGCTCGCTTCTTTTGCTATGCCTATGCTAATGATGCACTACCACTTGCTTATCATGCCTCCCATATTGCCATGTCAAGCCTCTAACCATCCTTTCCTAGCAAACCGTTGTTTGGCTATGTTACCGCTTTGCTCAGCCCTCTTATAGCGTTGTTAGTTGCGTGAAGATGAAGTTTGTTCCTTGTTGAACATGGAGATGTTGTTCCTTGTTGGAACATGTTTACTTGTTGGGATATCACAATATATCTTATTTAATTAATGCATCTATATACTTGGTAAAGGGTGGAAGGCTCGCCTTATGCCCTGTGTTTTGTTCCACTCTTGTCGCCTCTAGTTTCCGCTATACCGTGTTATGTTCTTGATTTTGCGTCCCTAACGCGGTCGGGTGATTTATGGGACCCCTTGACAGTTCGCTTTTGAATAAGACTTTTCCAAAGAAGGCCCAACATTGGTTTTACCATTTGCCTCACCTATGCCCTCTTTTCCCTTGGGTTTCGGAGCCCGAGGGTCATCTTTATTTTAGCCCCCCGGCCAAGGTTCCTTCGAGTGTTGGTCCCAACCGAGCAGACTCAAGGGCCACCCTGGGCAACTCGAGGGCTGGTTTTACTCAGAGGCTGACTTATCCGGTGCTCCCGAGACCGAGGTACGTATGACTCCTATCAGATTTGTCGGCACATCCGGGCGGCTTTGCTGGTCTTGTTTTATTGTCTGTGAATGTCTTGTAGCCGGATTCCGAGACTGATCGGTCTTCCCGGGAGAAGGAATATCCTTCGCTGATCGCGAGAGCTTATCATGGGTTGTTGGGACACCCTGCAGGGTTTGAACTTTCAAAGCCGTGCCCGCAAGTTATGTGGCGATGGGAATTTGTTAATGTCCGTTGTAGAAAACCCGGTTGATCTTAATTAAAATACACCAACGCTGTGCGCTGAATCGTGAGGTCTCTTTTCGGGTTGATCGAGAGGAGAACACGGTTTCGGGTTATGTCTCGACGAAGTAGGAGTTCAGGATCACTTCTTGATCATAGTTGTTCGACCGTGCTTTGCCTCCTCTTCTCGCCTCATTTATGTATGGTAGCCACCATATATGCTAGTCGCTGCTGCAGCTCCACCCCACTACCCTGTCCTACCTTTAAGCTTAAATAGTCTTGATCTCGCTGGTGAGATTGCCGAGTCCCCGTGACTCACAGATACTTCCAAAACCAGTTTGGTGTGCCGATGAAACTGCAGGTGTGATGCACCTGAGCTCAAGGAGGAGCTCATGAAGATCTTGTTCATTGTGTTGTTTCGCTTCAGCTTGATCAAGAGGAGCTAGTTGGGACGATCGGGATCTGTAGCATTTGGGGTAGTCTTCTTTATTTTGGTTCCGTGAGTCGACCTCGCTTGTATCCAGATGATGTAATGTTTTACTCATGTACCGTGTGAAGGGCGCTTGTAAGCCAACTATGTATCTCTTTTCCTTATGTATTATATGGG